>CAMOHE010046215.1:0-14175 GCA_946598075.1 Artocarpus hirsutus | reverse complement strand
AAAGCTGCTCAAAGCTGAATACTAATAAGCAGTTTTTTTTTTTTTTTTCTATAAGTCAAATTGGGTGTGGCAGCAGATTTTCCACTGGCGTCAACCTCAAGCTCCTTTTTGACCGCTGCACACGGTTTTCCTTTTTTTTTTTTTTGACAAAAAAAGATGGTCAAACATCAAAATTACAAGTTACAACCTTACAGCAACTTTGCCTGCCAATAGAGAATTTCCCTTTTTTTCTTTTTTATTTTTTCCGGTTTTATTTTGCTTTCATCCATTTTTCTGGGTGGTACTTTTTGTGCCAAGCCCACAAAAAAGAAAAAAAAAAAACTGTAATCTCATGTGGCGGGGTTTATTTTACCTGAAATAAGTTATCTTTTAGCAGAAATAAGTTATTTTACCACATGTTCCCAATGAAAGGAATTGCTCTTGTTCGATGGATTTCAGTCCTTTCCTTCACTTCACGTCATTAATGATTACACGAGTACAATTTATTGCTAATAATATGATTGCTATTCTGAAGAGTCCAAATAAATGTTTGGTGGGGACTGAAGAAAATGCAAATAATTGGAAAGTAACTTGAAATGTGGGCACATAGACACCTCTCTATCTCTCTGTCTCTCTTCAAGTTTTTGGAAAAAGAGAAGACTGAATACATTCAAGATTCTCAGTCAACAGCCCATTTTAGGTATCATCTTATATATGTAGACTACCAAAAGATGGATAAACTCTATAATAATGAATTTTTATTTAATTATGTTAATTTTCCAAAAAATTGCAGCTTTTTGCTCTCGCCATCATTATCTCATTGATTAAGCCAAGTTGGCCTCCAAAATAACAAATAGAGCAAGTTGATGTTTCAACATTTAGCAGAATATCCTAAGAAAGTGCAGTATTATTTTATTTTTCTTAATTTTCCTGAAAATCAGTAGTTTAAATGTTTTAAGATTCTAGAAGCTTCTCTCTCTTCCTTAGTTTTTTTCTTTTGCCAAATTCCTTACGAAAATTTAAAGTAAATCTATAGTGTTTTTTTTTTTTTTTGTCAATATATTTTCTGATCTTAGTATATCATTCCACCAAACTTGTATAATTGAAACAAGAAATTTCCATCCAAGAACCTGTCTACTTAATTATGAGATTTTATGTTAGTTTATTTGGCATATAATATTATTTAGCTCCTATTCCAAAGAAAATTATCATATGCAGATTTAAAGAGTTTGTTTTGTAACGTTGTTTGAAAAATATCGTTTCTATTGTTATATTATAAAACTCTTATACAATAATGGGACAAGGTGGGCACAAGGCCATGGCACCAAGCTTTTTTTTTTTCTTTTTTTTAATATAGTGGTTTTAATTTTAATATAGTAAGTATGTATATAAATAAAACCTGGCCCTCTTTAAATTAATAGTTCTTTATATTTTATTGGATTAATTATTTAGATTTAAAAAAATAATATTCAATTTTATTAAGTCAATAAACATTAGTATAATCTTGATCAAAAAAATTGGCCTCCTTTTCAATAAGTCTGGGCTTCGTCACTACTTTCACATATTATAGTGTAAGGCAAAAATAAGTTACAGTTTAAAACTCTTACATAATACTATAAAATTGTTCTAATTTTAGTTTTAACTAAATTAACAAACGCACGCAAAATCAACGCCGTGCTTGAAAATGGCGTATCTGCCTCTGCTCAGTGCTTTACTAATAAAATCTGTAAACTTTCCGAAATCTTCCTGTTGCATTTCTTGGATTATTGAAGACTTTTAAGTCGTCTTTATTCCCTTAAAAAAAACCACGAATAATTCTACTCCTGTGACAAAAGTCAACAGACAGTTGCTTGGCTTGGTTGAGCCATTTTTGTATTGGCACGTTCAATATCGATATTTCAGGAAGAATATTATAACGCCATGGAATTATGCTAACATTTTTCTTACAGAAACGTTGCTGTGTTTGCTTTGTGCAGGCTTCCAGGAAGAATATTTTTCTGTGTCTAAAAGTAAGTAGGCAGGGAGAACATGCAGTGCTTGCTTCCAGCTGATGAGGTCTATGTTAATCGATCGGAGGGCTATTAACACTTTACCCTTATATGGCAAATTACCCCTGAATTTTTACTTTTAATAACGAACCTTCTAAACTTGTCAAATTGTTGTGATAGAACCCAAATTTATAATGCCGTTACAAATGGTGATAGAAACAAAAAGACTAATTGCGAAAATTAAAAATTAGAGGGCAATTCGTGAAGGAATTAGGGGTGTAGAATGTTACAAAGGTTAAAAAATATAAGGTGCACAACTTCATATCGATATTTCATTCATCAATTTTACCGACCTTTGTAGTTTAGGCCATATTGCACCGATTTGACAAGTTTAGGGGATTAATTGTCAAAATAAAAGGCTCTATGGTCACTTTGCCAAAGTACAAAAAGAATTAGAGCGCGTTGGGGGATCATGCTAAAACCTTAATCAAAACATGGTTTTAGAAGTGTCAACTCTATATGGGACAAAATATGATATTATGACTGTATTTCATCATAATAATATGAATTAACATATTCATGTATCTATGCAAAGCCTCTCCTTATACAAAGCTAGTACAAAAGTAAACTTACTTTACACGTGACCTATTTATAAATAATAATAATAATAATAACTTACAGAGGGCAAAAAAAATGCCGAATATTTTGAATCATCCTATTTGTTGTCCAGCGTCCATTCAAGTAACCAAGAACACTTTCCAGTCACCTGAATCAGCTCAGCTCGGAATGTCATCTCAAGAAAAAGCAACAGGAAAAAATCCTGGGAAATTGGAGTTCAAGTTTGAAGATGCAGTTCTTGTGATCCGACTCTTGCGTGTGAGTTTAGAATGATGGAAGTAATACACGAGGTGATTAAGAAGAAAAATGTTCATCTGGGTTCAATCCAGCTTTCCGTCATGTTATTGCCTGAAGACTTGCGTGTTAGAGTCCTGCTGCGATTGGTATTCTCTAGAATGACTAGAAGCACCCCGACCTATTTCCATACTGGTGGTATTTATAAACGGCGGTTGTGTTGGTTGAGCAATTTCGTGATTTTTAGTAAGCATCTTCACGACGCTCGACATTGATGGCCGCAGCTCCGCTGAGGCCTGAACGCAAACCAACCCAATTTGGAGCAACCGAGATGCCTCTTCGCTGTTGAAGTTGCCTTCTAAGCCTGGATCAACCGCATCGCTTAGCTTACCGGTTCCATAAAGGTTCCAAACCTTGTGAGAAAGAGGATGGAAGAAAAAGGTAAAAGTTTAAGTTAGTTTCGCAACCTTATATTGAAGGTGGTTATCTGTTTCTTAATTAAAGGATTAGATGATTTGTTGAAGGAAAGGACTTACCATCTGTAAGATGAAATAAGAACTTTGAGTAAAGGAATTTTTCTTTCTCCCACAAATAACTTCAATGAGAAGAACTCCAAAACTGTAAATGTCTGCCTTCTCGGACAGCTTCCCACGAACAATATACTCCGGAGCTATGTAACCTCTATGAAAATAAATAGCGATGAATGATGATCAATAGAAATATTGCAAAAATTTTATCATCACCAAGTGGGCGTTGAACTTACAATGTGCCAGCAATGGCGGTGCTGATGTGAGTTTTGTCTTCTGGAAATAATCTAGCAAGTCCAAAGTCGGCGATTTTTGGCGCATAATCTTCATCAAGAAGAATGTTGCTCAGTTTTATATCCCTGTGAATGATTCTCAAATTTGATTCCTCGTGAAGATAGGCCAACCCCTCAGCTGTGCCCAATATGATTTTGTACCTTAACTCCCAGCTCAGTTGTGCAGCATTCCTTATACCTGAATTCACCGAAACTTAGAATGGAAAATAATGCTTCTACCTAGAAACATTTGAGCCAGTTTTGCAGATGACTGTACCTCCAAAAAAGTTGTCATGAAGGCTTTGATTCGGCACATATTCATACACAAGAAGGCTTTCAGGGCCTGTGATGCTACATCCCAACAACTCCACAAGATTTTTGTGACGAATGCCGCTGATCAGATTCACTTCGTTAAAGAAATGATCCACCCATTGTCTTGTGTTGAAGAAAAGCCTTTTAATAGCAACAGCCCTTCCATCTGGCAGAACTCCCTGTTTGAGACAAAGTGATTAACCAACTTATCCTACACATTAGAAAAAAACCTATTTTTCTTCAAACATAACAAGGGATAGAAAATCCAAACATTACTTTGTAAACCGAACCGGATCCTCCTTGTCCGAGCTTGTTGGAATCATGAAAGTAATTAGTGGCCTTCTCGAGGACTTCATACGAAAAATTGAGTTTGGACTTGTTCACTGTGGCCAAAAGAGCACCTACTTGCTTTTTCTCTGCATAAATCGCACGATGTTTAATGTACATGCAGGTAGTTAGAATATCATCAAAATTGAATAATTCTGAAATCCACATTACCTCGCCTCTTTTTCAATAGTCTCCTCCTTAAAAAGAAAGCAACTGCAGCCAAAGTCAGCAGAAGAGCAACACCAGCAGATGTTACAGACAAAATTATCGCCAAGGGACGGTTTCCTGTAAAAATGTAAGTTTTCAAACATAATTAGGACTCAAAAGCAGACCATTTAGCAAGGAAACCAAGTTAAATCTTTAGTTTTTTTAAATAATTAGAGGAAAAGAACCAAAAAAAAGCAACACAGGAGTTTACAAATGAACTTTAGTAGTGAAGCTTTATCAAGAATCAACCTAAACACAAATAGTTTATAACTTGCAACGAATCAAATTCATTGAATCAAATTCATTCAACGTCCAAAAACTTGACTTGGCCATTTGGTAGTGTTTTTATTTTTTTGTCTTCGAAAAAAAATCTAAAAATGAAAATGTTTTGAAAAATGTACTAAGATTGTTTTTGAAAATGTGTTTGGTTGTATATGATGATATATTTTTTAATATATATATATATTTTAATTAAAATTTATTAATATAAATCATACCCAAATTAAATTTAAAAAAAATAATTTATTGATATATTAATACTTTTTTTATTATTATTATTAATAAAAACGAGAGGAAGAAGACTCTTGTTCCTCTACTCTAGTGAGACCAGCTCATCGGTGACGACTTAATCGGAGATTGATGACAACAGAGGCTCGAAGATCGATAGCCCTAGGATTGACGGCGCAGAGGCAATTTTTCTCTCCTGAGATCGCTATGGCTCCTGTGAAGATCTAAGATCGTGTCTCCTATGGAAATCACAGGGCTTCAACGTAGATCTGTGGCCTCGAGAGTCGCTTGGATTCATCAGCTTAGCGAGGGATAGAGGGGGTTTGTCGGCAATGGTGGTTTCCTCATGGCTTACGCGGGGGCTCTAGGGTCGTCAGCGCTAGGGTTGAGGGGTCAATGGCCGCAGCGGTGGTTTTGTCGGGCCGTGCTCTCCTTACTTTGGTTGGATGGTGCCGAAGATGAGAGGGATTGTAAGAGAATGGGATGGGAGAAGTTGGGGGGTTATTAGGTCAACAACAAAGAAAAACAAATTGAAAACACATTTGTTTTTGTTTTTATTTTTGGGGTTTTTTAGGGGGAGTTTTTGAAAATGTTTTTGTTTTGTGTTTTCTCAAAAATTTAACCAAACAAGTTTTTGTTTTTATTTTTACTTTTTGAAAATGAGAAAACACTTTTCAAAAATAAAACCATACCATAGATTTGATGGTCCCAATCCGAATGCCATGCTTTTGTTTCTTAGCAAACAAGTCACTAAAAAAAATCAAATTTTTAACCACAAAAAAAAAAAAAAAAAAACCTCACCAACTTCAAAAGGTAAAATTTAAAAAAAGTGTTAAAGAAAATTTAAAATTAAGTAAATGACTTCTTTTTTTTTGGCACAAAAAAAAAGCTTTTTTGAGCACTCAATTTTTTTTCAAAGAAAAGAGAAAAAAGATTGTATCGAATAGAAGAATCTAACCAGAATGAAAACAAAAAAAACTAGAACTGTTTTGATACCCAAAAAATAGTTTTTTTTATACCAAAAAAAAATTATTAGCCAAATAAAATTTTTTTTAAAAAATCATTTTTAAAAATATCCCACTTCTAAAACAAACAAACAAATTTTTCTTTTCAAGGATAAGACTCACCACTATTTTCCGAACCATCACTAGTGGAATTGTAATAGAATTTTTTGGCCGAATACCTCAAATAACACCCAGCATTCAAAAGTTTTCCTTCTTCTTTGGGAACACAAGAACCAAGCTGCTGAACCGAACCAGCCAAACACTCTTCACAACCGGACCCACTAACCAACTCCCAACACTGAGCCAACCCAAAAATGCTCACATTCCCCTTAACCACCGACCCCACAAGGAACCCTTCTCTCCTCGGCGCTTCGCCGCTCAAATTCCTTACCAACTCCAACACATTCTCCCCAAAAACCCTCCGATTGCCGCCGAAATCGCGGGTCCCACAGACGGTTAAATCCTGGCCGCTCAAGCTTTGGTTGAAGAAGTAGTCGTCGTCGTACCGGAGATAGCACCCGTCGTAGAAGAGGCGGCCGGCGAGGGTGGCTTTCGAGAAGGGGAAGCAGCCTAGGATTTGGGTCTTGCACTGGGCGAAGCAGAGGTTGCAGTCTTGGCTGGAGAGGTCCTTCATGCACTCGCCGAAGGCGTAGACGGTGCGGTTGATGACGGCGGCGTATTTCTGGCGGGAGACTAACGGCGTGACGGATTCCATGGCAGCCACGAAGTCGCTGATGAAGGTTTGTCGCGCTGAGGAAGTCGAGGCTGTGGTGTTGGCGCATATGAGGGCGGCTTGGGTGGGGCGGGGATCGGAGAGGACGGAGTTTAGAGAGAGAAAGAAGGAGAAGAAGAAGGAAAGAGAGAGGAATGGGGGAGACATTGGGGTTGGTGTAAGGATTGAATTTGATCAGAAGAAGAAGGAGGAGGTGGTGGGTGATATAACAATGAAAAGCCTTTACCGTTGGGGTGGGGGCTGAAAACGGGAAGAAGAGTGGGGTTCACCGAATGTGAGAAGGTGATGAGATAGTGATGGTGAGACAGAGAGAGAGGGAGAGATTTCTGGTGGGGAATGCGCGCAGAAGTTCATCACAAATGACACTGCAGGGACAATATAAGCGTGAGTGAGCAAGTCATCGGTCAATGGCTGACTAAATCAAAGTAAAAAAATATTGACACATCATATTATATTATATATAAAAAATATAATATGATATGTCAAATAAACTTTTAAGATTTACGTGAACTAGTTGGATGCTCAAAGTATGTTAAAACTTAAAATTAAAATTTTACTGTTATGAGAGCTTTATACGGTAATAAATTTAAACTCAAAATTACAACTTATTTTTCAAACAAAGCCTGTATCTAGCATTTATTTGAAATATTAGTTAGAATTATTTGGTTCTAACTAACTATAGTGTAAATCTTTTAACAGCTATAATAAAAAATAAAAAATTATTACAACATAAAACTTTCATATGCTTCACTTCTTAAACTCAGACCTTTAACTCTAGCCAACTTATTAAACATCCTAATAATTCACTTTTATTACATTTATGTTGTGGTTAAACAACTTCAGATGTAAAAGTTTGCCTTTATCAATTTCGTACTCGATTTAAAATGTGAATGTTCCCATATATCATTTTATTGTTGGTATGTTTAGCGGATCCAGGACAACGGTCTCCTTGACCTTGTTAAGGAGTAGGGTCGAACGATAAAACTTTCAATAATCATTTTTATCAACGTTTATAGTGTTTTTAATAGCGTACATAGATACATGCTATTGTAAACGTTACTCATCTCTTTTGGGACTTTTATTTAACAAAAAATAAGGAAAAAAAATGGTCCACCTCGAGAATTTAGGTTTATACTTGTAAGAAGTATGTGAAAAGATACGAATAAATATGTTATTAACGTAACGATAGTGTTGTGAGCTTATACCATACTCAAAGATTGTTTGAAAACCTCGATTGGAAGTGTAGTTTGTTGTTTTTTCTCTCACATGTTATAATATTTTTGATTCAAACTCATTTTTCAAACACTCTTTAAAATAAACGTATAACAATATAACACAATCTGTTAGAAGTTTAGAGTGTGTTTGGCATGATGGGAACTATAGACTAGAACTATTTTTACCATGTGAAAGTTTTATACTGCAGTAATTTTTTTTTACTGTAGCATGCGAGAGCTTTACACTGTTTATAACTGAGATAATAATGTAGACTGTCTTATGTCGAACACCCTATTAATCTAACACGTCAAAATTATACTCTGCTATTGGGCTAGTAAATTATTTTCTGCAACTTTCTCGCAGATTTCAGTACATATTGATTTCTCTTGACATTTTCATGTTCCGTGTTAGAAACCAGAAGGAATACATATCTTGGATGACAGATTTGGTTTTTACATGAGAATAACATCTGTCGTAAAAAATGGACTAATGTTGTGCTTCTTGTAAATGGCACGGCAAAGGCAAGCCAACTTGGTTGACTGTAAAGTTAGTACGAACGAAGCCTTGGGCGGCTGAGTTGTACAGCGCTAGACCTTTGAGGCAGAGGTCCGAACGACAATGTTCCACTGACACTAGACACCACACCTTTAACACGAAAACCGTATGAATTTTGCACTTGATATTCAAAGTCCTCAGCTATCTTGCGCCAAAAAGAAAAAGTCTAAATGGCTTGTCAACTGGGCTCCTGTTTAATCAAAACTGTATTTGATTTACTTTGACATGGAATCGTCTGTTTCAGCTTATCTTTAAGTTTTCAGTACATATGATTAACGGAGTCATGGGTCAATTGGTGTTTAGTGATCGTGTTGTTTTTAAAATATTGAGTTATGTGTTTAAGTACTATGCCAATTTATGAGTCAATGAGTGTTATTGGTTTTAACTGTCCTATAAACCTTTTATACGTTAAAATATAAAATAAAAATATATTATGGTATAGAGTAATATTATAGTGTAAAGCTCTCGTATAATATATAAAGTATTTGATAAAATGAGTTATAACTATTGTTAAAATTAATTTTAGTTAATAATATTGTAGTATGTGACAATTTAAAATAAAGAGGGAGAAAATTTATAAGGCCTGGCATTATTGTGTCATTTTATAACCGGGGGTGTAAATTACTTTTTTCCTTTTAAGTCAGACGGAATTGCTGGTTTATTGTTTAGAGTGACGGCACAAAAGAATTGTACGACATTCTATGAGTTTTGGCTGAGTCAGAAAAACAGCTCGAAAGATGGTTTTAGTAATAGGTAAAAATCATTAGTTGAAAAAAAATAAATAAAAGAGCTTAAACACAATAATGCAGTATCTCTAAAGTTGCTTACAACTTTGCCAAGCGATCAATGCTCCGTACAGTTTCACCGGGTAAAATCAATGGGAGAAAAATTCATCAATAAAAGTTCAAAAGTAGATTTCTATCAAATTTGTCTGCTAATTTGTTTAGAACCACATAAATGATAAATCTTGTCATCAATATATTTCCACGCATGGAAGTAATTTGCGCAAGATGAGAAATTATTTCTCAACTAAAGAGGCAATTTGTAGAAGATGAGAAATTATTTCAACTCACATGATGTCTCAGAGGGCTTAAATTTAGATAAGGTTGTCCTTCAAACGCCGTCAAACTACTATTAAGGTTTAGTTTGATAAATTAGTTGAAACATTAAGTTTCAATTTATTACGGTATAAAGCTCTCATATACTACAGTAAAAACTAAAAAATAGCCATAATATAAAACTCTCACATACTATAATATTTAAGTTATAACTTTGTTTCTAAACACTCTCTGAGCTTTGTCGGCTTAAACAGCCCGTTAAAGGTTGTCAAACCAGGAGGAATCCTTCTCTCGTTAGAACCGAATTGGATGCGAAAATGTTTGGGTTTTTACGAAATGATGGGATGCTGCCAAAAGCGTAGATGAGGTCTAGACATCCTAGGCATAAAGATATTCTCCGCCTCTCTCCTATAATATTCAAGTGCACAATAGGCTTCAAAACGGTCTAACCTCCAGGATAGACAAGTAGGAAGATGGGTAGTATTAGAGCAAAATAGAAATAGTCATACTCTATTTTAAACGTATATGTAAAATTCTAACTAAACAAATGAATGAACCTTTTCTTTTTTTTTTTTAACATTCTGTTGCATTACCATCACCAATCCCTCTACCATCAATATTCCTAACACTGCAACTAAATGTACCTTTAATGCATGTTTTCCAGTCTTAGGAAAAAAATGGTTGGACTTTGGGACAGGCTTGGATCGAGCTTTAACTAGGTCAACGTGACAATGGAAGCTACATGGCAAAGCCATGTAATCGTGAACAGCGCATGTGCTTGCACTCAATTTTAAATTATTTTTATTCATAAATTGTTTAAAAGTTTTAGTTGTGTCTCTAATTACTCTAATTACAGTTGGTACCCCTTATCAATAAATGAACTCTATGACTACATTGTAGTCAACAAAATGCTATGTCAATTTTTTTTAAGTGTCCTTACTGAAAAAATTTACGGATCAGCCATCATTGGCCATTGAAATTTGGATGAAAAATATATGAGAAATTTAGATAAAAAAGGTACTCATACATGTTCATAAGGGTGTTTGACAAGATTACTTCTAACTAAAACTTTTGGTTACTACAATTTAAAGATTTTACATGTTACAATGATTAAAAAAACTAAGCTCTAATATAAAACTCTCACATACTATAATTTTCAGTTTAAAAGTTTTAATTCTAACCATATTTTTCAAACATCTTATAAAAAATGGACTGCTCCTGAAGCATAGAACAAATGCCTGCGAGCAGAAGCACTTTTTGAGCAAGTAGCCAACTCTAAGTATAATTTGTCCGGAAATAAAAACCTAGGACCGCGCATCCTTCTCTACCCTAGTTTGTTTATGGACTTTGGCATGAAAGTGAGAGACACAAGCATTTTTTATTTTTTTTAAATGTAGACACTTTTTTCATTTTGTTGTGGTTGAATTTCTAATAAAAGTATGGTTTCTTTCTTTCGTTCTTTCTTTTCTCGAGAAATTCATTGACCTCGATCATAAAAGTCTGAGCTGCTATCTGATTGACTCATGGCCATGTCAAAAGTGCCAAACTAATCATTGATAATATTTAGAAAAGCATTGAGAGTTAAATGACAATATTTTAGTTTCTTAGTGTTGGTAGGAGGAATCCAAATATATAATAGCCTTAAAATGCTTAGGCAACTACTTGATTATAATAAAAAGAATAATGATTAAAAGAGTTATCACATCATAATAAACTAATATGACTTGTCTAAATAAGCTCTCATTTAACCCAATGATGGATCAAGCTTTAAGGACACAAGAGTCTCAATAATAAGAGATACATAAACGAATAGAGAATCTACCATGCACACTTTATCGTTAACTATTTACCAAAAGAAGCAAATATATGTATATATATATATCTTATAAACAGATCACCAGAATATTTTTCTTCTATAATATCCTCATTAACTTTTTTTTTTTTGGTTAAGCCTACACAAGGTAACTTCACAAGTTTGATGCATCCAAGTGAACCTTTTTCAATAATGTATGAAATTCTAATAGTGGATTGTTAAGGATAAAATAGCCTGATCCAAAACTCAAAAGAATAATGTATAGTGGTGAATGGTGATATAGTACACCTTATGAACATACTAGAACAACTATGATATTCTGTACATTATCCAGTACTCACTCAAAAGGAGTGAATGTATTTAAATCCCCATGCCAACTTCTAATGGTCTATGTGAATGAATGCATATATTTAATATATTCATGCAGCCAATAAGAAAGTGGTATCTGTAGTGTAAAAGCACAATCTCTCTACATATTCAATTAAAAAAAAGCAGTGAGAGTGAAGGGTGTGTAGGAAATTCAAAAGCCAACCAAAGGGTGTTTGGGTAAATAGATACCATCTCAACTGTCTATAACTACCTTTAACCTATTGAGCCTCAATCAGAGAGCAACTACTTGAAAGTCCTTTAACTTAGAAGGCCCCTTTTTCTAAGAATAGTTAATCAAGGGTGTATAAATTAAGGAGATGAAGAAAACCAAGAGTTCATCTCCTTTATATTCTCTTGCTTATCTTGGTTATTATCTTTATCACATTTTCTACAATTTCAGTGGAGGCAAGAAAGCACCATACCAAGAAGCGCAAACCAAACAACCATAAAAAAGACTTCCACTTTACGGGCCTTATCCCTCTCAATCTAATGTTTTCGACATCATGTCTTTCGGAGCCAAAGGCGACGGAGTTTCTGATGATTCCAAGGTAATACAACGAAAACATGTCACTCCTCGTGTAAGTTTTGCATCTAAGTTTATAAAATGACAAGGAAAAGATGTTCTCGTTTCTTTGAGAATGTTTATCAATCAGGCACCTCTAGCAGCATGGGAAGCAGCATGCAAGGTTGCCGGGGCCGCAATAGATATTCCATCAGAATTCAAGTTCCTCATCAAGCCCATAACTCTTCAAGGCCCTTCTATGCCTCAACTTGCTCTTCAGATAATGCCTTTTTCATCTTTGGCTGAATTTATTTGGTACCCTTTTGGCAGTAATGGAGACAAATAAGTGAAAAAAGGGCAGGCAAGAAGTATATTCTCTTGTATAACATATCAAATATGCTTTTTTTTGTACTTTAAGATTGTAAAACTGCAATTTAATGAAGTGGAACTTTAACAGATAGATCATGGCAGAAATACAGTTTGTTTCAACGGATAAGCTTCAAGTGGCTCCATAACTTCACCATCCAAGGCACTGGCATTGTTGATGGTCAGGGAACTAACTGGTGGACTGCCTCCAAAACCTATCACATCCAAGTTAGAACTGCTAATTTTCTTCAAAGATTTTTGAGGATCACCAGTGCATGAACTACTTAAAACAAACTGTTCTTCTACTTTTTTTTTTTTGCAGAAAAAATCCAAGCACATTCCCGGAATGAAACCCACTGTAAGAATTCCTCTAGGAGCTGACGGTTCAGATCTGTGTCTTATTGGACCACATAATTTTTCTTACGAACAACTTTTTATTATGTGTTTTTTAATTTGTTCAAGACATATTGCATGCTTTGAAAGTCTACTCAAGCTATGATGTCAACAGTTCGCAACATTAGAATCATACACAGCCCTCAGTGCCATCTCAAATTTGACAGCTCAAAGTGTATCAAAGTTGACAATAACACAATATCTTCCCCAGAAAATAGCCCCAACACAGATGGAATTCACTTACAAAAAACACAAGACGTAGAAATTCAGCGTTTGAATACTGGATCTGGTAAAGATATAGAATGTTCTAGTAACTACTGACAAAAATATCTTCTCTCCTTTAAAATTAACTATATTGGAAACTGGCAACCGACAGCTGTCATGTCCTTCATGGTGCATTGCGGCCTTGGAAGCAAATCATAGTTGCTGTCTTTGAAGTCCCTCGAACGGTAAACTATCAGTAAACTAACTTTTAAACCAAGAAGGAACAAAGAGCACAAAAATACAATTAAACTTTTTTCTTTTTTGTACGTCAGCAAGCTATATATTAATATATATGGAGGATATGAGCAAACGAATATGTTAGTTTTATTATTTTCTTATTGGGGTTTTCTCTTTTTACAGGAGATGACTGTGTATCCGTACAACCTAGGCGGACTAGGGGAAGACAAAACTGTTGCTTGTGTCTAAAACATCATCGTTGAAAACATCTCAATTCAGACCAGTCTATCAGAAGTCAGGATCAAAACTTGGCAGGTGCATATCACTAACTAATTAAATCTTTTTACTATTTTTTCTCTTGAATAATATGACAACTCATAACCCTCACTAGTCGAAAAGTTTGAGTATTGACGTATGTTAAAATTTCATCAGATTTCACATATAAGTAAATGAGATATTCTCTTATTATGACAGAGGGTAAATTTAAAATTTCAAAATTTTAAGAGGGATGTAAATTACAAATTTTATCTAACTTCTCGTATAAAATTAAAAGGAAAAAACAATTCAGGTAGGGTTACTATATCATCGGATGTGTGTAGCTCCTCAAATTCTAAGTTTGGCCAAACCTTGACATGCTTACTATTTTCCCATGCTTTTAGACTACATATCAAAATTCTGAATTTGTTGAACTTGGTTTATTTGTTCAAAATCGGATCTGTGAAAAATGTGTCACTCTCCAATATCCAAGTCTCTGA
>CAMOHE010046214.1:0-12915 GCA_946598075.1 Artocarpus hirsutus | reverse complement strand
TCTTGCATCCTTAAACTTGGTGCTCACCATTTTTAATTTATGGTATGGAGCTCATGATCACTATTGATCTGTGTTTCTCTTGCTGAACTGTTATCATATAGGAATTCTCCACATGATCATAGTACGTTGGAAATTCCACTTTTGCCAAATAACATTGTCTTTTTGGCTCATGCATAAAATTAATAAATCATGAATTCTTGGTTTAGCACATTAAATAATTATTTTTAATTATTTTAATGTACTATCATAACATTACATTATTACATGTTTCATAAATAAAGCACATAATTTTGTGCATTCACAACATTAATTATTTCTAAGGTCTTACGGCTATTAAGACCTTTAAATATACGTGTTAATAAATGCTAAACTTGTACTTTCTTAAGTACTTAGCTAAATCATGAGGGAAAAACCCTCAATTAATCATAGTTATTAACGTTTTAATTTTTTCGGGTCATTACATCTAACATACCAAAAAAGATGTTTGTATAATTCAAAAAAGAATTAAAATGGTCATGTTTCTAGAATCAGGTTGGATCGATGAACTAGGACATGATTCGACCGACATGCAAAGTTGGGTCGAGGCTAGGGACGAACCAATGGGCTAGGACCGAGACTGAGAGTGCAATCAAATCAAAGAGCTATGGTCGAGACTAGGATGGGAGCGACAGGACAGGGTTGGGTCTAGACAAATAAGTTAGGATTGGGTCAGACTCACAGGTTGGGGCTAGAAGCAAATCAATGAGTTAGGTCAAAGTTGAAAGGATGGGGTCGTGGCCGAGAACAGACCAATAGGTTGGGGTTGGGGTCGGGATTGGACTGTGGGCGAAGATCAAGGAAGAGATTGGATTAAGGGATCAGAATTGGGGTCGAGGTTAAGGCCGGGATTGGACCGATGGGCCAAGGTCAGGATCGATATATTTTATCGAGAGTGAGAGCCTCAGAAGGTTGTATTAAAAGGTTTTTAATTAAGATTAAATTATGGAAACTTGGGATAAAGGTTAAATTATAGCCCAAGAAAAAAAGAACATCAATAAATTGGAAAAAAGAAGAAATACTTGAAATCTGGCAACAAGAATCTAGCACAGGGAGGCGTGAGAAAGAACTTCTGTTTTTTCTTTTAAACTTCTTTTTTTGTGGATCGCTCATCAATTCATCAAAGCTCGTGTAATATTGGACCGGCGAGATAGTCTTCGTCCGTACCTTGCTATCTGTATGTTCAAAATATAAAGATAAGGTTGTTTGCTATTGCCGAATTCTCTAGCAAACATCATTAAACAAATGCAAAAACCTAGCTAGGTGTTTAGGAGAGCAATTCAAACTCTTGGTTGAAATCGACTATAGTAATAGTTTTATATTATAACAAACTACCATAAAAACGGGTTTAAACGGGTTTAAACGAATGCTTCATAGAACTGAAACAACCCGACTCAATTGTCGGGGCAAAATATTTGCTATATATACAGGTGGCACAAACTGTTCACGTGGCACAAGCTTTGAACAGTCTATCTCGCCGGTACAATTCTACACACAAGCTTTGAATAGCTTTAACGATTCTGGCGAAGTAGTGTATGAGTGAAGCACATGTGGCAGACCTGAAAGTCAAGGATGTTATTTAAAATATAGTTTCAACTTATTTTAGATGTGTGAACTCAGTTAGAAGGTAAGAGACAGAGATAGTTATGAGCTAACAATACTTTGAGCAAGCAGTAATCAAACAACCTCAAAATTACACCACTTTTGTTGAATTATATATAAAAATTCCTTTCAAAATAAAAAAAAAAAAAATATATATATATATATATATGTATACACACACAAATTATTCTAATGTCTGATTATAAGGGACATGATAAGTTAAGTAATAATAAGATAAACACAAGCTTTTATAATTTAATCTTTTTTTTTTCGTAAATCCTAATTCAAGTAAAAACAACTAAATGAAATCAAAATCTTAATATAACCCCAAATTAATAGAATTAAAACTAAACTAAATTTCTAATAAATCTTCTACCATGTAACAATAATACTCAACTTTCTTAGCCTAATGTAGGTAGGTTTTTGACCCATCTCAAAAATAATCGTGTCAAAGTCAACCAAACAAGTATAATGTTGAAAAAAATATTTAGGTGCATCATGGGCACGGAGCATCACAACTTATACAAAAGTTGATCCTATCTTTGAGTCCTGTAGTGTGAGACTCACCTTTTATATTGTTATCACTATGACACCCAAGAACCCACTCCATTTCAAAAAGTTTTGAGTTATTTTTAGTTGTTTCAGCCAAAAAATATTGGAGTTAATCTAGGTTTATGTCTCCATCAATTTTTATGAATATTTTTTAACTCAATTAAAGTAGGATTTAAGCCTTTTTAATTAGCCACGATGTCAGATTTTCGGTCTGATTCTTCAACCTACTGGAAAAGGAAAGGGATTTTTTATTTTTATTTTTTTTGCCTCCAACTTTTCACACTACTTAGGACGATGGAATAATATAGCGCATTGAAAAATTAAAAAGATTAGGTATAACGTACGGCTAAAAGTGTGGTGCACATCAACGTGGAGATTCTAAAAAAGGAACAAAAACAAAAAAAGAATAACTACAAAAGAAAAATTAAAAACAAATAAATTATGTATGTATAAAAACTACATGTATAAATGATCATTTATGGTTTGCATTTTCAAATCATTAATTACATCCGTCAAATCAGGCCATTTCTAATGGAAGATCACATCTCCAAAGAGGAAGCCTCAAAAGATGAGTTTCCACCTGAAATATTGCTTCAAAACCTTTCAAAGGAAAGTGATATCCTGAGCGGTTCAAATCTTTATTTCTACCAAGGGTTTTGGGTTCCGGAGACCAGAATGAGATCCATACTCTCCTTTACAAACCACTTCCTAACATATGACAATGACCTTATACTAGCTTCTTGTCCGAAATCGGGAACCACTTGGTTGAAATCCCTCGCATTTTCGATTGTGAACCGTCATCGTTTCACATTCTCTAATAGTCCTTTGCTCGTATCTAATCCACATGATCTTGTGCCCTTCATCGATGTCGATCTTTACGCAAAATACCAACCCCAAGACTTTACAAACATGCCCCAACCAAGACTCCTATGCACCCACACTCCGTATGCATCCTTGCCATCATCCATGAAAAATTCCAATTGTAGAATTGTCTATATCTTTAGGAATCCATTGGACCAATTTGTGTCCCTTTGGAAGTTTCTTCACAACAGAAAAGGCGAACAAGGCTCAGAGCTCCCTCTAAAAGAGTGCTTTGATATGTTTTGTAAGGGAATCCATGTGTTTGGGCCATTTTGGAGCCATATTCAAGGTTTTTGGAAGGCAAGCATAGAAAGACCTAAAAATGTCTTGTTTTTAAGGTACGAAGATCTCAAAGAAGATGTCTCGTTTCAAATCAAGCATCTCGCAACGTTCTTGGGGTTCCCATTCACGGAGGAGGAAGAGAAACGAGGACATGTTGAGGAGATCTCAAAGTTGTGTAGCATTGAGAAAATGAGAAGCTTGAAGGTAAACATAGATGGTAAACGATACACGGGGACGTTAAATAGTGGCTTTTTTAGAAAAGGGCAAGTGGGAGATTGGAGAAATCATCTAACACCTTCCATGATAGAACATATGGAAAAGCTCATCCGAGAAAAAATTGAAGACCCTAATCTTATTTTCAAATTGTCTCACAAAATTAATGATTAGGGTGTTGCTTGAATCTGTCTTTAGTCTTAAAATAATATTTATCATTGTTGTTTCTAGTTTTTTACCTTGAGGAAGAAACTTTAGTTTTTTTGTACACTTTTTATCTTGATAGATTTTCTTGTTAATGTTCTTTTTTTTTTTTTTTTTTTTGGTGATGAATAACGACGGAGTAAGGATGAGATTGAAAGAAGAATAGCAACCAAAATATTTAACAATAAATCAAAGCAAAAAATAGATGACAACAATTAATTATATGATTGCATAGATAGAAAGATGACTTCCTATTTATTTATTTATTTATTTTTTTTTTTGATAGCCATCATTCATAATTTTGGCATCATATTAGTAACCTTTTGGGTGAAAAAAATGGTAATATAGGAGGAGCGATCGCGATGGGACTCGAACCCACAATCTCCCGCTCCGGAGGCGAGCGCCTTATCCATTAGGCCACGCGATCAGTGCACGGTGTTTGTGTTTTGGAAAAAGTTACATCGTACGAAAAAAAAGTTCGCGAACCTCAACCCCATCAAAAGAATTCGTGATGTAATAATCAACATTTTTTGCAACACAATTTCCCGAGTTATATTATTATTATTATTATTTCAATAGTGTTCTTTTTAACTCAAATAAATCCTGATCTCATTTAAGAATCTTAAATTAAAACACTTTGAATTAGTGCTTGCATTGATGGATCATCTTATTATTTGAAAGATAATTATGTGCTGCTCCCAAAGGTTGCGAACTATTCTATTTATCACAGTTTTTGCACCGTGGGAAGAATCCATATTTATTTAGAGGTGTCAAATGGGCCGTGCTGTCTTCCAGCCAACAATAATATAAGGCATGGCCCAACTCAGTACTACATTGTAGCAGGTCAAGCTAGCATGGCATGCCTGATAGGTCGGGGCTATGCCTATAGGGGCAGGACCAGCCTATGTACGCGATGGGCTCGACCTTGCCTAGGCATGCCAAAGGCCTTTTAAATTTGACCCTTTAAGTATTCAAGAATATACAACTATTTTAAGCTCCTTAAGGTTTTAACCTCAAACCTTTAAAAGATAAGAGTCTATCAACATACAGTAATTTATGTGACTTTTAATTTTCAACTATATTTATCATGTATATACACATATTACAAATTTAAATATAAAATTGCTTAAATCACACATTGAAAAAAATTAAGAATTTCTACTCTTCAATACTCTATATAATATTTAGAAATATTTATTTACGCTTACTAGTCTCATAATTTTATACTTATTAATTTTTTATTAAAAATTATTTTCAAAATAAACAAAAAAATTTAGAAATAGAAAATTATAGGGTTGACCTTGGAGAGCCAACCCTACTTAGGTGCTACAGGGCTTAGGCCCAAGCCTGGCACGGCCCTTCAAGGGCCAGGGCCTGGTCACGACCCTCTACTATAGAAGGTCGGGCTCGACACAACACAAGCCTATCATAGGCCTAGGGTCAAAAGGGTCAGGCCAACACCACACTACCCTTTTGACACCTCTATATTTATTTTAAAGAAAATTAGACAATAACATATTTTTTTACCACCTTTTTAAAAAATGAAAGAACTTATCAAAAATTAAGGAAATGAAAATTTTTTTTAAAAATTAAGGAAATAGCCTTTTTTTACAGCACTACATCATGAATAAACACATGTATATCCTTTATGTACATCATTAATTAACATTGGTATATCACCTATTAACTATAACTTATCACTAATAAATTAGTTTATCATTGATCTTATAAACTGATAAAAGTACTGAGCGAAACAACTATCAAATAAATCAATACTAAACTACAAATCATTATATCAGGTTATCAATAATGTACCGATTATCATCGGCACATACTTCAGTACTTTATTCATATACAAAAACAGATATTTTTCTGATTTTCAAAAACTTAGCTATTTACTTCAAAAAACAAACCCTTAAAAAAGGATCATTTACTCCCAAGTCCTTAAAGTTTATTTCACCTATAGTAGACTGTACTTTACCACTTTGAATAATTTAGAATCCTTGTAATTTGTATTATTCTAGAATAAGAACAAAACAGCTAAGAACAAATTCTCCATTCCTTGAGCCATGTCTCCGTTGCTTTCAATCGTCGTTTTTCTATAAAACCTCAGAAACCTGTGAGGCAAAAGACTTTCAGCCTCTAACATATATCTGCCATCTAGATGCAAATTAATCTCTAGAATTCAAATGAAAACTTTGAACCTTCTGGTATATTCCAACAAAAGATGAATTTCTTGAATTCACCCAACAGGCCCTTTGTCCTAAGCTTTCAGACAATGGAAACATAGTTCAAGTTAATTACAAGAACATGAAAAACTTTACAAACTTTGATTATTCTTGTTACAATGTCCATCCATCATCCGAGCTTTGCCAGGGAAAATCCATGTTGTCTGTGTCTTGCTATCACGATCATGACGTTACTGTGAAGTCTCGACGGGCATATCAGAATTCGCTCCCCATTCTGTCCATGATCCATCATAGACCGGAACGTCACGTCGTCCAACCCGGAAAAAACCCTGGAAAAGAAAGCTGAGTATTAGACTCTTCAACTTCTCAAAGTTGTCCTTGGGAAAATTTAGAAGACAGGTTACCGAAGTAAATTGGGTATGATTTCTAGAGAATTAGAGAAGGAACATAAAGCTTTATGAAAAAGCAATAGCCCGTTTAGATCGCCAGTTAGAAAAACACTAGAAATTCAAAATTTTATGAGAAAAAACTATAGAGAAACTGTCCCAAACTAAAATAGGCAGACTAAATTGTTGTTTGCCAAAGAAGGCTAAATTGGCGAATGCTTCTTGCGAGGCAACAGAAGGCACGCTTTTGGATATTTGAATGCCTTCACCAGATTCTGATATCAGGTGAAGCATCATAAGCTGGGCACCATCGATGCCAAATAGCACTGATCTATACATACGGGCGCACACACACACAGAGAGAGAGAGAGAGAGAGAGAGAGAGATACCAAAGCAAGAAGGCTAGCAGTTATGCCAGTGCCACACGTCGTAGCAATTGGGTTTTCCAGAGAGATCCCTGCAGCATAAGGTACAGACCATTAAGCAAGAGCAAAGCAAAAACTACTGGCTAAAGCAATGTATGCTATCACGTTTCTAATGTTAAGAGAGTTTTTTCTCCGGGATCATCCTAGGGGGCTCTCATTTCTGTGCCCAGACAACAATATCGACACATTTCTGTATCAGCGTTTTATTATTGAAGACAGAAGTAAACATTTAGCTTTCATATTAAGATTTCATCAAAAGCAGATTTAATTGCTCTGATAATGGAAACTAGTTCTTTTCTATAGAAATTTACCCGCTTGCTCAACTCTTTGCTTCAGCTCATCTGCAGATAAGAAGGTCCCGGATCCATCCAACATCTGCACAGAATCACCATAATAGTTACATTACCAATAACATGTTGCATAATTTCTTACCTGATTGAACAACTTTGATTCATAGATCTAAGAAAAAGTGAGATCTTAAAAACAACCTGATAATGACACAACATATCTCCAACCTTTGTTCAAGACAGATCATTTTCTTGAATTATCGGAAGCATTACATTGGGGACTGTACACTGAGACATGAAATTCTAAACTCCCAGGCCAACATTAATGAAAACAGTTTAAATACTCAATAATACTATTAACAGTTACACACATCATAAAGCTAGTCCGAATACAATCACACTTCTAGGTACGGCGTAAGAAAGAATGCTGTAGTGAAACCAAAGTGTCCAATAGTAATGAAGGAGAAACAAAATTTTACAAATTCTTTTACCTGTGGAAAAGGAAAGCACTTGCTGCCAGGTACATGACCACTTCTAACACCCTTCCGAGGCTCCGGTGCAGCCCCATCAAACCTGGAGAACCAAATCCCCATGAATCCAGCTATGTTACACCTTGAAAAATAGTTTTCTCAAATGAGCAGAAAAATGTTGTTTTCAGAAAAAGAACCAGGGCCATTTTCCCTTGGGAAAAATAAATAAATAAATAAATGAAGAATACCTGGCCTTAGATCTGGCATCTATAAGTTGGTGTGTCTTTTCCTCCAGGTTTTTTCTAACCTGAAAAATATATAAGGAATACATGACACAAATAAAAAGTAGACACAGATTGAATGAGGTAGGTTCTCCCCCTCGAAAAAAGGGAAAAAACCATAAAGAACCAATTCAGGTGGAACCTCACACAATTATTGATTGGCGCTTAAAGTATTTATAAAGTCTACTTGTAAGCTCAAAATACTATCATACACTTCCTTTCAAGTCAGAAATCATTTAAACTTTTGTAATGATTGTTTCAAAAAAGAACAAGCGTATTGACTTGTTGGTTCCACATTATTCTCTTTTTTTCTTTTTCTGTTGTTCAGAGATTTAACTTGTTATATCTGACTCGTGTGATACCCAAATTTTCCAATTTGCACATGCAACACTCAGTGACACCCATTTCAGGAACAAGAACCGAGATTACCAAAAGCAGAATATGTTCAGAAACAAGAAAGCCAACCTGATCAAGGGTCCAGACAAGATGAGGCTGAAACTTTGTCTCAAATGTAACTGGCCCAACCTGCAACCAGGGAAAGTTATAGATCAAATTGAAATAAATAACTAGGAAAGCAGATTAACACATGGTTACACACTCCATCCATATAAGGAACCAAAAGACAAAATCGAGATAGAATAGAGCATGTGGAGAATTTTTTAACATACTGCATGTCCCTGATATACTTTCTCTATCGCTTCACTGGCAGCACTAGCTTTCAAAATAGCATCGCCTGAAGCACTAGATTCAACATCATATCCTGCTGCTCGCCATCTTGGCAGGCCTCCGTCTAAAACCCACACTCTATTATGGCCAAATACCCGAAACATCCTTTAAAATGGAAAACAAAAGCAAATAAGTTCATCTATCCAACCAAGAAAATGGGGCATAATGCACAAATGTCGGAGCTATTATAGGGTAGAATCCATGACTCACCACCAAACACGAGCCGCACTGAAAACCCCCTTCCCATCATAAACAATCACATCGTCTTTGTTCTCGATGCCAAGAGCAGAAACAGCAGCAGCAAAGGCTTCTTCTGACGGCAACATATGTGGTAACTGAAGCAATATAAATTTTAACCTTTGCAAATCATAAACCAAGAGAAAAGCAAAAGGAGCCTACCGAATCCATAGCAAATAGTGTAGAAGAGTTGTTGATATTGATCATGGAAGACCCAAAACATTCTTCCAATATATCATTTCTCAGTCCAATGAAATTCAAGTTCGATTCCTATGTTATTTTTAGCTTATGCATAAGGGCATATAGGTTGAGACTGCTCCTTAAAAAACTTCCAACATGAAGAACTTGCACACTAAATGCATCTATTGACGATTTCTTTATAGAACCTTTTTCTTAATTTGGAAAACTTTTAGGGTGTTTGGGAGAAGAATTCCAAGTTCCAACTTTATAGTTTGAACCGCACACTGTAACATATAAGAGCTTTACATTATAGTATGCTTTTACTTTACACTATAGCATGTGAGAGCTTTACACTCTTTGTGGTTTGAACTCTAGAGTTCAAACCACTCTCCCATAACACCCTAAAATTCTAAGCAAATGGGTGATTATTCTGAAATGATTCTTTCTAGCAAGCACATAAATGACAAAAGATAGATCAACATTTGAAGGAAGACCATCTCACATTTGTCGTTCTATCCGAGATCCCGTCAATGTCAACTAAGAGAGCACCAGGAATGTGAGCAACCTGCAAAGGTAGAAAAACTAATTAGACTCAAGGCTAACACATGAGAACATACCAATACCATGGAAGACTAATAATTGACACTAAATGGAATACAATAATAGATTTCATGCCTATAACAGTTTGATTAGAGTCCAAATAATAGTTTAGCACCTGATATTCTTGAATCGGATTCCTCTGCTCATCAGGCATGTACCAAGATGCATCCAACACCTAAACAAGAAGTTATATGCATCATTTCAGGTAAAATTTGATAATGAGTCACAGGAAACAATAAACAATGTAGAAAAAAGCCAAAGCATGTACCTTCAAGTTCGGGTCCTTGAGGTTCTCATGGAGCCAATTAACGGAAACAATCGGGTCACTCACACCTATAGTTGTTGATGAAAAACCAGCTCGTGCCCCGGGTGCTGATGAAGCCATAACGCGAGTAACCAGACCAGATCTTTTATATGATGTGCAGGCAGGGTCTGCTCGTGAGCGAAATGGTCTCTTCTGCAGCGACAAGAACATTGATAAGAAAGACATATGAGTGTTGAGTGATATCTTCAACTTTTAAAGTCATTTGAAATTAAGCAAGCATCCTCAATTAAAAAAAAAAAAAAAAAACTCAATTAAAAAGGTGATCTTTCACCATCACTAAAGAGTGTGCAAAGAAAAAACAATCTTTTACACCTCTCAAGGAAAACAAAAAGTTTTCAATACTTTGACTCCGAGCTTTAAAACAACATTTGCAGATGACAACAATACAGAAATGTTGATAGCCTCTAATGGGGTTTTCGCAATAAGATAAAACCAACTATTTGAGCAAAAACACATACAATAATTCAGCAAATAGGACTTCGCTTTGACATAGTTATACACAAGTCCAATGCCAGAAACATAAACCATAGCGAAAATTAATGATGAAAAATTCGCAGTGTCCAAAAGAGATATATCTATTTACACTTTGTGGCACCCTTTGGGTAGAAGAACATAGTCTATAACCGAAAGCAAATACAATAACGAATAATTTACAACTTCTTCCACATCACCATAGCAAACAAAGTTAACAGAAGTCACCCAATTGGTCAAAACACACACACACACAAAAATCAAGTCTTGGCCATGAAAATGAAATATTTAGAGAAAACCCAGATAGAAAAATGATCGGAGGGCTTACATTGAAAAAAGCAGAGAGGATTTGGGGCTTCTGAGAGGGAGAAAAAGAGGAGTGAACTAGGCGATGGCCAGAGAAGAGAGATTTTGATAAAAGGGATGAAGCCATGTAATTTAAGACGCAAGGACCATAAAATAGAAGAGAGAGGAAAAGGGCTTGCTTTGTGGGTATTTGGAGAGAGTCGTCAGATGTCAGAGAAGTGAAAGAGACCAATTTGGTTTAATGTTTTTTAGTGTCGTTGTCTCGAGAAGCTCACTGGCAGTGGTACCGCCTGGTGATATTAAACGGTTTATAAGTAAGCGGCGTTTTTAGCTTTGCCCTTTGTGTGGAGGTTCTGATATACACTTCCTACGGATTGTTTGGACGATGGAACATTTTTAGTCGTTAGTTTGAAAGAGCAGTTTCGACTATTCTTTTATTTAAATGTTGTGGAAAAAAAAAACTGTCATAAAAGTGGTTTAAACTTTAAAAAATAGTTGGACTTTTTTTTTTCTAAACTGATGCTTAATCTTATTAAGTTTTTGCTTAAATGCGGTTTATGGGACATTTCATATTATTGGTTGAAAGCAAGTGAGTATTTAGTTTGTTAAATTACAAAAAAATATATATTTTCATTGTGTATTTTAAGAAAACAACAAATGAGGTGACAAAAAAAGAATAAAAAGAGAAAATATAATAGGTTGAAGAAAATAAATGAAATTGTAGAAGGAAAAAAAAATAAGAACAAATAAAAAATAAAGATATAAAAGGAAAGGAAAATTTTTTTCAAAGGAAACCAAAAGGGGAAAAAATTGGCAAAATGGGGGAAATGGGAAAAAAAGTTAAAAATGGGAAAAAAATTTTGAGGCAAAGTCAAAGAAAGAGGTATTTGAATAATGATAATAATGATAGTAATTATATTCGATTATAATTACATAAAAAACTTTTAAATTAGCTTTTCCTTTATAAAAGGTATTTAAATACGACAGTTTTTATATTCTTAAATATTTTCCTAAAAATAAAGGTCACGAATTTGAGAGTATAAGTCTGTGGTAATCAGAAAATTGAGGCTCTTCGTTTTGGTCGTTTAGGAAGCACTACATCAATAATTTGAGAAGTTAATCATATGACTCGTGAGTTTCAACTTATTCAAAGCAATTCACGTACAATAGTTTATCATTTTTCATATTATTAGCGCGTTTGACAGTTTGCAGTTTAAATTAAATTTGATACAATATTTTGTCTTTCAGAAAATGTAAATAACTACGGTTTCAACCATCGGTTGGAAATGAGTTATATCCTTCTAAGTATCCCATAACAAACGGCCAATAACTTGTTCACAATATTTGTAAATGTTACCTTGAGCTCAAAGAACAAACCATACAATATTATAGATGTTGATAGGCAGAATAAACAATAATTGCATATCTTAAGACTAGTGAAGGGTAAATTTGTACCACAAAATGCCAATATGGAACACATCAATTGGACGTGGCAAGACTAAGAATCACCAAAATAGACCACGTGGCACACCAAAATACACGTGCCATCCTTCCCTGGAGAATCTGGTGCTACTTCCAACATAGCTTTTATATGCATGGGACCTAGTACGTGATAACCTGAAGAAACTGAGAGAAAGAGAGAGAGAAGAGAGAGAGAGCAAAGACAGTAAAGGTGACAATAATCGTATTCGTGTCGACACGTTTATAGTATGACACATTTACTCCAAACATAAATACAGCGACACGATTAATAAACGTGCTAAAAATACAAATACAAACACGGTATGCCTATGACAAGTGTAACACAGCACGACACGATTAAAACGATTATTAAACGTGCCATGACGGGTTGACACGATAACAACACGTATATGACACGTTTATGACCCAATTAACTAAAAATTTAAAAAAAAAATTAAAAAAATTTAATTTTTTTTTAAAAAGCCAATAAAGAAAATTAATAAAAACACAATATCGAATTAATATTAACCTATTATAAATATTTCAAGTATTTTTATTTTTAAGTTTAAATGTGTCATAAATGGGCGGGTCCTGTCGTGCCATGTCAACACGTTTATGGCCCATTTAATTAAACGTGTTAAAGCGTGTTTAGCGTGTTAGCACAAATCCAGCCCGTTTATTTTCGTGTTATTTGTGCCAACCCATTTATATCACAATTAATAAACGTACGGTCCAAACATGTTTATCTCGTGTCGTTTTCGTATTGTGTCATCGTACGTGTCCGAAATTGCCGGCCCTAGCAAAGAGTAAGGATGACAAAG
>CAMOHE010046213.1:2849-18697 GCA_946598075.1 Artocarpus hirsutus | reverse complement strand
TACCATTGCTAGTAATGAAGAGAAAGAGTCGATGACATCTTTCAAACTAAGGAGAAGTCAACGTAAAAGGAAAGAAAATATATTAGCATCAGATTTTATTTCATCTCAAGTTTTAGCTTTCTTGGTTGAAGGAGGTAGAAATAGTGTAGTCAACAAAATATTATTGTTGGTAAATGTTAAGGAAGATCTGAAGACATTTAGTAAAGCCATGTTATTTAGAGATGCCTCCAGAATTTAATAAATAGATATATTTATTGCAATAGTTGTATTGTTTCATGAACAGATATCTATAGGTGAAAGGTTGCATGAATTACTATTGTTGTGTCAATTCATGAAATAGCACCTTGTCTTTTATTAAATCTCCATAAATTTTCAAGTTTCATATCTTGTTCTTCTTGAGTACTATATTATTACTAAATATAGTATTTTGTTTTTGTTGTATCATAGAGATAATTTGCCACTAAAACTTGTTGGTATACTTTGTAGTGGAGGCAAGTAAAATTTTAAGGAAACTATTCTTATATACCTCAAACCTGCCCTTTATTTCCAAATTTTCTCACTCTCATTTTTTATTTCTACCCACAAGTTCACCAACAGGCTATATTGCTAAATGGCACCATTTTCACTCTCCATTAATGAAGCATTAGACTTGTGGAAGCACGACATGTGTCCTATGGTTTGCCACGTCCATATAGTCGTACATTTGGTCTCAAGGTTGTGGATCAAATCCAAAAATCACATCGATATAACAATACACTATGAGTTCGTTTGGTTTATAGATTTGAGTAAAAAATTTGAATGAAGATTTAAATTTTTGTGAGAGAAAATACAGTAGCAAAATGATTCGAACCACAAACCAAACGGACTCTTAAAATACCTCATTACCTCAAACATTGAGGTATTAGCTTTCTTTGCTTGCTCATACTCTACCTCTCCACTTGCATTATCTATCCAAATGCTAACTTAAGCATTTAGACAGTGACTTTTTTGTCATTTTTGCCCCTGTTGTGCTATATTATGTTTCTGCCTTTGATTTATTCTTTTTTCCTCTTTTATTTGTTCTTGGTTCTTTATCATTTCATGCAAAAGAAAAAAAAGCTGTCTTTAGCTCCTTTCTTTATTCCTTTTTTGTTTTTGTTGTTTAGCCATTCTTTACAGTTCTTATACAAAATTATTATTGTTTTCATATTCCATTTTTTTCCATCATTATTTATTTTCCTCCGCTCTTAGTTTTATTAATTATTCGTTTTTTTCTTTCATTTTCTCTTTGTAGAACTTAATACTTTTTTATATAGTTTAAAATTACAATTTTTATAAGATATTATATTACAATCTTATGTATTTTTTTCCAATCTACTTTTTCTTGTCCAGCTGTTGTCCTTAGATCTTTTATTCCTTTTGTACAGGGAAAAAACTTTAGATGATATATTTGGCTTCTCCTTCCTTTAGTTTATTCTATACTTTTTGGTTCTTTCTCCTTATTCTTTTAGTCAAAATTCATTAGTCAATTATCTTTTTAAGCATTTTGTAGAAACTGATTTGTTTTCCATTCTATTCTGTTTGCTCCAATTATTTGATTTTTTTTTTAAAGAAAGCTCTAAAGAATTCACTTGGGTAGTTTTTGGACTCTTGCTTTGTTATTTTACCGTCTTGCCATTTTTTATTGCTTCTTTCTTGCCTCTTTGTTCTGAGCTTCTTTCTTAGTTGATGTCAAAAAATCTTAATCTTCAGATTCCTTTCTTCCTTCTCTTTTATGGTTTTATTGTTATGTTATTCTTCCTTCTTCGCCTCTATGCTTTCTTTCACATGTTTGGTTTTTGTTGTGGCTGTCTCTTTTAATGGCTTATATTTCATGACAATATTTTGGACAAACTATATAGAACTCGATGTGTCGAGAACATATAATCATTGCCACATAAGAAGCGTAATCAAATGTAAGATATATTAAATATATATATATATATATATATATATAGCCATGAAAGAAATAACACAAAATCAATACTTAAAAAAACATAATATAAACTTGATTAACACTTATTTTAAACTACGACAAAACACTAAACTCATAAAAACAGACCAACAGTAAGTAAAATACCGGCCCCAAAAAGGTTGACCATACAAGGTAAAACATATTTACTAATTAATATTAAATATCTTTAAAAGTCAACATTTATCATTTGGAAAAATTTAAAAAAAGGGTTAAAGAAAATTTGAAATTAAGTAAATGACCTCTTTTTTTTTTGCACCAAAAAAATGTTTTTTCTGAGCACCGAAACTGCCCCAGTTTTTTTTAGAGAAAAGAGAAAAATGACTGTATCGAGGAGAGGAACCTAACCAGGGTGGAAACAAAAAAAACTGGAACTGTTTTGATGCCCAAAAAGCTAATTTTTTTATGTCTAAAAACCAAAAAAAAAAAAAAAAGAGATCATTGACCAAATAAAATTTTTTAAAAAGGTCATTTTTAAAAATCTCTTTGTCATTCTAAATATATTAATAATCTTTTAGCATTTCAGTTGTGAAACAAAGACAACTAAATCAACAAGAAAACAAAAAATGACAGGTAATATAACTACTTCTAAATTCTTTAATTTACAATACAAATAATCCAACATTTTTAACTTCTTTAATAATTATTTATTAATTTTTTTACATTCCTATTTTGCTGTGAGGAAGAACCAAAGAAAATGGAAAAACAAAAGCTATAAAACATTGTAAAAAACTTTTGAATACAATATTATATTAATGTGTGTGTGTGTATATATATATATATATATGTTTTTACATATAGATTAATTTTACACTAAAAATATTTTCAAGTTTTCATACAACACAAATATTCCTCGCAGCAACACGCTGGTGTTCGGCTGGTTAATAACTATATTGCATATTTGTATAATGAAAACATAATTTCACAGCTTATAAAACAGAAACTATCTATAGCTTGACTGCATATTAGTAGAAACTTCTCGCAATTGTTTGCCGTTCAAGTCAGACCGTAGCTCCTAAACGTACATTATTTCGTTCTCGTCTCGCTTATTTTCTGCTGAGAATAGCTTCTGGTCGCCAGTTTTTGTTTCAATACTTAGAGATCATTCTAATTGCTTATTGTATTTCCTTTTTTTGTTTTTTGGCATGAACATGCTTCTGGTATTTCATTTTGTACGTAAATACTATCTTTGTGTCCCCATTTAATAACAGATTACTCTAATTACAGTCTACCTGTTTCTTTTGTATTTCATTGTGCCCCTCGGTGAAAGACTCTCTTGGCTCTACCATTGGGTATCTATTTCAAAAGCTAGCCCTCATAATCTTATTCATATCTTTTTTTTTTATTGTACTCACATTATTATCTTGATTCTTCTATTCTCTATTTTTCAATTTTCTTGTCAATTGGTTGTTTTAGAACACAAATGAAGAGAGACCATGTTTAGAAAGTTTTTAAAAAATGTTATTTATCTTTTTATCCCGGCCTTGTGTTGTTTGTTTGTTGAAAAATGCTACGAGTCTTTTTATCCTTTGTTTTTATTTTTTTATTTTTCACTCAAAGAAGCCTTGCCCTTAATTAATGTTATTACTTGGTTAGAACCCTGTCCTAATTGGTTAATGGAGAAGCATTTATTGGGAGAGCTTCCTCCTACTGCAGAGTCCGACTAGGCTCGAATCCGGATTAGTCAGGTATACTCTTGCTAGAGTTGAAGGACCCTTCGTATGGGTTCATGCCTCTAGTAGTGGGTCCAGATACCGGATGGTTTACACAAAAAAAAAACTAACGATTAACTATTTATGTAAATTCTAAAAAATAGAGAAATTTTGACGTTTAAAAAAAAAAAAATCTCATCTTTACGTTTATATCATTGATTTTAGAGTTTCACTGTCGAGGACTAGTCTTGGTAGTGGTGTGTGGAGTGGCTTTGATGGTAGTTGTGGAATTGCCTTTGTATGCGGAGTGGCCTTGGTATGTGGAGTTGATATGGCAGTGGCGTGTGGAGTGACTTTGGCAGTGGTTGTGGAGGGGCCTTAGTGTAATATCGAGGAAATAATATTTTAGATAATTGTATAAAAACTTTGTAAGTAGAACATAACTGACAAAAATATATTTAAAGAATACATTAAAAAAGAAAGAATATTAAAATGAGAAACATTAAAAATACAAGATTTCTATACAACAAACAAAGAAACAAATAGTTGAAGTAAGAAAAAAATACAAGAACCACTCCCACTGATATATATATATATATATATATATATATATATATATATATATAATTAGACGTACGTGAGTGTGTGAAGGTTATATATATATATATATAATTATACGTACGTGAGTGTGTGAAGGAAGAAACAAATATTTTAAAATACCAATTTTAAAACACAACATATTTTTGGTAGAGTGGACAAATAAGGGAAAAGAACTAGGAGAAGGGTTTGTTGAAAAATATTGAATCACGAGTCTTTGATAGAGAGGAAATTGGGAAAGAAAGAAATTATAAAGATAGAGAGTCCACTATTTTATATTCTTTATTTATTTATTTGAAAAGAAAAGAGAAGTGAAGAAATTCGACAAAACAAATAGCAAGTCAAATGAAAGAGCCATCCATATGTTATCTTAGCAAGAAGTTAAATAACAAATAAGACAAAGTATACAGTTCTAGAAAAGGCTTATTATGCTCCTATATAGATCTCATAACACTTAGCTATCTTGGCAAGGTAGACAATATTGGATAATATGACTATGTTGATTGCCACAATGAACCCATACAATTTGTGGCTGAGCCACATTACATTCACCGGGGTATGTTATTTAAAAAATATATATTTTTATGTCCCCATTAAATAATTGATCACTCTACCCCTATCCTATCTATTTCTTTTGTATTTCATATTGTCCCTCGTTGATAATTTTCTTGGCTCTACCATTGGCTCAAGTATCTCTTTGAAAAGCTAGCCAGCCCTCATGGTCTTATTTCTATCCTTTTTTTTTAATCGTACTCGCCTTAGTATTTTGCTTTTCTACCTCTTTATTTTTCATTCTTCCAATGAATTGGTTGTTTTAGAGCGCAAATAAAGAGGTCATATTCAAAAAGTCAAAAATTATTATTTGTCTTTTTACCCCTTGTTTTTGTTGGTTCTTTTGGCTCAAAGGAGCCTTGCCCCTATTTATGACTCAAAGGAACCCTAATTATTTACTTTTAACAAATTAATGATTTAAAAACTAAAATATTTATTGATGTAAAATCCAAACAAAAAAAAGGAGAAATTTGGAGGTTAAAAAAAGAATAAATTCTTATCTTTACGTTTACATCGTTGACATTAGAGTTTCAGTTGCGTGGAGTCGCTTTGGTATATGGAGCAGCCTTGGCATGGCGCATGAAGTGGCTGTCACGCCCCAAAATCGAGGTTGTTGACGCGGTGGTTTAAGTAGAAGAATTAACTTAAAATCAATAATTAAAACATAATTCATGAAAAATATTTGAAGAAAAAGAAATTATAAGTAAAACATTTAAAATAAATTTTTAAGAAGATTAAAAATAATAGCACATCAAACACATAATTGAAAACATCAAATGAATTCAAAGTACTGCCATTGCATGATTTAGGACCATCGAACCTCTTCTTGGTAAAAATGCATGAAATAGCAAAAACAAACATCAAATCACAATTACGTGCCTTTGAACAGAAATACAACTAGAGCAAATAAGGATGATAACACAGCTCATGGTCTCTGCAGATGCACTGAACCACACTCTACTCTGTTGCGTACTCAAATCCTCCTGGAGGGATAAATTAAAAATAGGAAAACTACGAGCGAAAGGCTTAATAAAGTTATTATATAAAATACAGTAAAAAATGTTCAATAAACATATTGAATTTAAAATAGTACAAAGCTTAGACATAAGCTTACCAGTTCAACCATCACACATATGATTTAACTCAAATCATAAATAAGATAATACTTTCATTAAAGCATAATAGAACACCATTGAAATGGCCCGCTCGGGTTTTTGGCACTTGTTCTTAGGACGTTCTTTACGTGACTTGAACTCTAAAGGCTCTAACAGAATTACTCAGTGAATGCAAAAACGGAGGTTTTGAAATCTTAATTTAAATTTAGTGTAAATAGATAACAGAAGCTCGGCATAGACAAGTATCGAGGTTCACATAATTTTTGCAATCCATTTGAAATCCATTTTCAAAGAAAACATGGTAATTGAAATACAATTCTTAAAAAAAAAATTAAGAACAAATTCGCAAGGCCAAGACACTTAAGAATATGGTTTTCAATGAAAAGGGCTAGAAAGACCCTATCTCAACATACATAGTCCGATACCGTAAGCTCTAAACTCAATTCTAATTCAACGTTCTAGAATCTAATCTAATTTAGAATAAAAAACACATTTCCGGTTATCAATTATGTTTTCTAGTTCCTTAGTGTGTCATATTCAAATTAAATAAAAAACATAAAAAAATTTATAACAATGTCATGATGCACACTAAAAAATAGATTTCAAACAGTATTTTTGTCTTTTTAATAGTCTAAAATAGTTTAAAAATGTCACGATTTAAAAACAAAATTAAAATACATAAAATTACACAATCTGTCAAATTTCTATCTTGTAGGTTTCAGCGACTAGCTAGCCGACTTCAACCACCGGCTTGCCAGCTCCAAGCAGTCGGCCGGCCGATTTGTTAGTGTTGGAAGTTTTTTTGGCTCTTCTCGCAAGCCGGAAACCCATTTTACCCAAATGAATGAAGGCACTTATAGTGTGGCTTAGATACAACTCTAACCAATAAAAACTACACACACTACTGCTAATTAGTAGGTGTACAATCCAAACCAAACTAGAAGCGGAAAAACTACCTCCTTTGTTTTATACAAAACAACAAAGTAAAAACAGTACAAACATATAAACAACAAAAGCTTGAAGGAAAGGCCCCAGCTCAGGCGATCCATCCTCCACTCTGTCCCCCATTCGATCTCAGCCTGATCTAAGCTCCGGCCACCCATCCCTCTGCCCCCTCCCAGATTGATCCTATCTCCAACTAGCTGGGATGACCCCAGCTACTTCGGAGAGCATCGGCCTCCTCCCCCCACCACTGCTGCCCTGCTCCTCCGGGCGTAGCAGACGCCCAGGCAACACCAGCCAACCCCTTCTTCCCCCATAGATTAGTTTTCCTTCCCTTTCCGACCGCATCCAAAGCCCATCCCCTGGATCGGCCTTGAGCCCCTAGGTCGCCGCTCATTCTAGCCACTAGATCCGCCTTCTTTCTCACCGGCACAGAAGTCGGACGGCCTCCTTTCCGACTAGTCCCAGTAGACGATGGAGATCTCTGCTGCCATGATTCCTCTCCCAGCCTAGACTCTACACGACCTCCCCCCTCGTGGACTCAAGCTCCGACGGCCTGCCCGAAGGTGGCGCCGAGCTTTGGACCTAGAAGGAGAGGGGGCGGCGCCACACCCTTACAGAAGTTTAAAAAAAAAACCCTAGCAGAGAGCTTTCGGAAGAAGGAAGAAGAAAAGACAAAGACTTTGCTTTTTCACTTTTCATCGTAATGTTTCTCCTCTTCTCCACATGTTTGTTAATTTTTTCTCTATAGTTTTAGCTATCTAATATTCACCAAATTAATCCACGTTTGTTTCGATGTCAGTAGTGCAAGTAAACTATGTCTACGACCGTCATGCATGTATAGCTCTGTTTATAATTTCAGGAGATTTTATTATCGTACTATGTTTGTTGTATATTACCTTACATGGTTCTTTTCATCTTTTATCCTTTAAATAAAAGAGCCGTCCATATGCTATCTTAGTAAGAAGTTCAATAACAATGTGACAAGGTATACAATTCTAGAAAAGGCTTATTATGCTTCTACCTAGATCTCATAATGCCTAGCTATTTTGTGTTTGATTGGGGGAAAAGGAATAAAGTTTCATTTTGATATTTGGTTAGTTTTTGGAAAAGGAATAGTCATTCAATTTTGAATGACTATTTCATCAAGTAGGTGAATCATCATTTCTTCCTTACATGGATGAAATAGCTATTCTAAGTTGTTTTCTTCTTTTTTTCTGTAATTACTCTTGAATATTATAATTATTACTATTATAATTATATTAATAATTACAATATAATTAATATTATACTATATTATATTATATAGTTGTAATATTGTAATTAATAATTTCATAATTATATTAATGATATTTTATTATATAATATTATATATTATGATCATAATATATTATTATTAAAATAATAATGATATATTATATCAATCATAAAATTAATAATATAATTAAAAATTAATATGATATTATGATTCTAATATTATTATCTACTATATGATTCTATACGCTATAATTATATAATCTATTATATAATTATATTTATAGTTATAACTTATTTATAATTATTCAAATATAATATAATATATGATTATGTTATTATAATATACGCTATTTGTAATGTTGTAATTAAATTATAATTGAATACTATTTTTATGTGATATTATATTTCATATATTATAACAATAAAAATATAATTATTAAGATAATTATAATATTATAGTTGCATTTTATAATATTCTATATATGAACTATTATCAAAATATTATTATATTCTATGTTGTAATTATATAATATATTATATAATTATAGTTTTACTATTTTATATTATTTTATATTAATTGTATTGATATATAAAATATTACTATTGTAATATAAGAGTAATTTTATCAACATGAAAACATTCATTTCAATTCTATAGTATTCCTAAAAGTACAACTAAACAAATTATAAACTTTCTTTTCTATTTCATTCTATTACTATTCTCATTCTCATTATTATTGCCATTGCATCATTACAACCAAACACATCCTAAATGTTGAATAATATGACCATGTTGATTGCCACGATGAACCCACTCAAATTGTAGGCATGCTATTTTTAAAAAAAAAAAAAATTGTCCCCATTAAATAATTGATTACTCTAGCTACATGTAACACCCCGAAAATTTATTAAGTGGTATTAGTGTGTAAAATAGTGAGTTAGTGTGCCAAATTATAATTTGAGCCTAATCTAAATATTTTGCAATGATATTTTGATAAATTCAACTTTTAAATTAATTTGATCATTTTAATTTGTTATTTTAAATTTTTGAAACAAAACTATTTGTTGAATACCGAATACATCCCGTTTGAAAAATGTGTATCACACACAGCTATTTCAAGTTGGTTTTACTCCCCTTTATTTAAACTGTAATGACCAAGAAAATTTATTAATAAAATCTAATATTTAAATTGGGTTTAATTAATGAATTTACTCTTAAAAATTGTAATTTTTGTGAAATTGTGATAATGTATAAATAAGTAGTATTAACTGAAAATTTCACTGCAAATGTGATGCAATGTTGGATATTGTTAATACAGATTTTATGAGTTTAATTACTCAAAAAATTATAAATAATATTCCTAAAATAAATTTTATATCACAATTAATTGTAAAATTGTGATACAACCAAATGGGTAATTAGAATACAAATAAGACATATATAGAGTCTGCAGAAACCCAACTCAGTGTAAAAAGGAGGCCGACGCAGTATATGTATACTGCTAAGTGAAAACGCAGATATGAAAAATGCTATGTTTGGCCTCTAAAAGTACATCAAAGGTAAGTAAAATGTTTTACACAGTCTAAGGATATGAGTTTGCACAGATTTGACCACAGTAGTGTAAGAAAAATACTATATGGTGAAAAATTACATAGTGTAAATTTTTAGGCCCCACAAAGTGGACACCCATTGAATTTCTATTGGGCCATCATGCCATGAAAGGTGGCCCAATCCCATTGAGACATCTAGTAAGCCAAAGGGTTACTTGATAAGTCACCTAAGAGGATAAGGATGCATTAAATGCAAGTTTAGCCAAATTTTCATTTCTCCTTCTTCTTCAAACCCCACAGCCACCATTAGAGGAGCATCCCAAAAATTTTCTCAAACCCAAATCTTTGCAAAAATAACCCCACTCAAGTTCAAGAGGCAAAATCCAAGAAAGTTCAACAAGTTTTAAGGTAAAAACCTAAACTTTTTTCAAGTTTTCAAGGGATTTTTCATGGGTTACAGGAGAAGTTAACTCAAGGTGTTGTTGCATGAAAATGATGTCCAGGAAGGAGTTTCAACGGAGCCTTGAAAGGCTAGAAATCACAAAGTGTTATTTGGGTAAGTTTTGATTTTTAAAGTTTTGAAATTTTATGATTTTTGCTTTGATTTTTATTTTTTCAAAAGTATGTGGATTCTTGAGTAAATTTTTGGTTAAACGCCCTAGAAATATGAATAATGGTATGTTAATATTGTGAAAATTAAGGGTTGAAGTTTGAAAATGGTAGTTTATCTAAAAAGTATTATTTTTGTAATTTTAGTGATAGTTTTTCAAAAATGATGATTAGGCATGGAAAATGGTTCAAACAAAGGTTGGAACTGCCTTTACATGGGTAGATCTACTGTTTAAAAATGGATTTTTATAAAAATACCCTAAGGACTAAATTGTAAGAAAAAGTTTCTTCTCGGAAGAATTAAAAAATGCCCAAAAACACCCCTGTGCAGTGAGAATTTGAAAAAAGTTAAAACATGAAAGTTTGTCGAAAATCCCAACCGTTTGTGAGATTTTAATTTTGCAAGAATTTGTTAAAATTGAAAAAAAAAATTAAAGGGACAAAACGTCATTTTGTATAATGATTTAGGGTATGGTACTTTGAGTAAAAATGTTTCTCATGAAAAATAGGAAATTTTGGTTTAAAGAGATAAATTTTAGCCCCGAGGGTAAAACTATCAAAATTTTTAATTCGGGGGCTAAATTGTAAAATTTTACTAAAATGGGACATAGATATGAAATATGGAGATCCGACCCACTAGGGTATTAATTTAAAATTAGTACGTGACTATTTTCATTAGAATAACGAAATCGAGCTAGGGAAAGTTAGTAGACCTACGGAGGGCAAAATTGTTATTTTGCTCAAATAACCCGAACCGCTCCGAAGTGTTCCTAATGGAAAAAGGGATAATTAGAAAGATTTTGACTCTTTGTTAGAGACAATAAGGTGAAGTAAGATAAAAATAAGAAAACCAGTAATTTTCAGAGTTGTATATAGTTATACAACTCAATTTATTAATCGACGAATGTTTTGTATTGAAACATAGTGAATTTGGCTAATAGCTTTGTAATTGGCCAACAAGATCCTAGAAGTCTAGGAAAAAAGAAACCAAGGTTGAGTTGCCCAACATTTGAATCAAATAAGTACACATCCCACCTACAGTATGAAATTGTAGGTATAGAATGTGACGTATGAATATGTATGCATGTGTGTATATCAAGGTGTATACCTGTATATATGCTATGGTATGAGTATCTATAAGTATGTTGGTGTATACTCGTGAGTATACTAAGTAAATACCTATGTGTATATTATATTGTATACCGGTGTGTGTATTAATGTATACCTGTGAGTATAAAAGTATGAACCTGTGTGTACAATATTATACAAGAGCTTTTATGTTTTGTGTATAACATGTGTTTATCACTTCATGCATGGTATGATAACATAATAAATGGACTGGTAATTATATCACCAGAAATTAAGAAAAGTGTCGTACCGACTCCTAACTCAAGAGGAGTTTAAAGATATAGTATGGTCACGGTGTCACATAGACCTATATGCTAATGGTACAAACACTTGGGTCCTAGTAAGAAAGAATATTTGAAAAGGATAAGGGATATACATAAGAAAGCATAATTGGATCATGCATTTTATTGAATGTGCATGTGGGTTATATGAGACTTACTGGGCGTAAGCTCATTAAGCATTTCACGCTATAGGTATTCTGACGAGAAGGTCAGAATAATTTTATTGATGAGCTAGCGGAGGGATGATTAGTGTGTAGATTGGGTATGGAATCCGCCGCTGTTATATTTCTGCTGTAACATAGTTTATGTTATTTTGAAATGTAAGGTTTAGAAAACGGTATTGTATAAGAACGGTTGTTTATGTAAGTACAAGTATATATCTGTGTTTTCAAAGTTGCTAAAACCAGTATTGTACGAACAAGTGAGTTAAGTAAATATATGTATATATTTGTGTTTCCAAAGGTATTAATATTTGTATGTGGAAAAAAAAAATTTCCTAAGTTTTCTCCTATATGTAAGTAAGAAAAGGTTTACCATGGCCCGAAAAGGCAGGTTGTGACATAAACTCTCTCTTTCCTTCCCTCACTCTTACACGCTCTCTATTTCTCTTCCTCTTTCTCTCGTCTCACTCTCCTTGCCTATCTTCTCTCTCTTCTTTTCTTAAATTTTTAAATCAAAAATCAAGCGAAGTTTTGGTTTTCAATGGATTGAAGGCTCGGGAACGTGATTTAACAACCATAAACAGGATTTAAGGATTGAATCAAGGTTAGTTTTCAAAATTCTAAAACTTTTTCAATTTTTCAACTTTTTTTGTAATTTGAAATCTAAGTTCATCTAAGTTAGAAGACCTTTAATCTAAGTTAGAAGAACTTAGAATAACTAGAATCTAAGCTTAGTTTGGTTAAAAATGGACTTAAATCTAGATTTTTCATTTTTTCCTATTTTTCTCTATTTTTTGGTTTATTCAAAATTTTTGCACAAATCTTGTTTAAATTAGTCCAAAAGTGTTTTATAATATTTTTCTATCATTTATGAGTGTTTCCTATGCCTGAGAATTGAGAAAAACAGATTGAAATGAGGATTTCGGCTGAGGGAGGCTAAAACCCATGTCTGGAAATTTTTGAAAATTTTCAATTCGACAGGCAGGATTCATACGACCGGCAGGCCGAACCTAGAAATGTTCGACCGATCGGACCTGGTTTGTCGGCAGGCCGAACTAAGGAGATCGACCAGACATAGTGAAAATTTGTTGTTTTTTTACCTGTTTTCACCTTTTTGAACCTTGATTTAGATTTTAACTATATAATATGATTTTATAAACTCAAATGGCACACTAGGACACCATGAGACAATTTAATGATATAGTATGTTTTAAGCTAGATACTGATATACTCGATTTATATATTTAAGGTTATTCGAGGTTCTACGGAGCTAACGTATAGCGGGCTGGAACTATAGTGTTGGACACCGACACGAGTAATGAGGCAGGACTTCTACCCCTTTTTTTGGTAGTTAGGTTTTTAATGATTTTGGCCTTAAAGGAATTCTTCTAAAATGTTTTCAACAAATGACATAATGTTTTGAATGTTTTCAAAAGAGGGCTTTTGGCCACACAATGATTTCTTTCAAAATGATCTTTTACAAATGATTTCCTTCAAAGTGATTTCTTCTAAAATGATTTCTCTTAAAACGAATTTCAAGGAACGGCTTAGATAAACTTCTTAAGAAATTTTCATCATTTGTCAGTAAATGTATGTTCATAATGAATTAAATAATGAATGTAATTAAGAATACTTAGTAATATAGGATTTAAGTATTGATAAATATACACGAGGGCATGATGCCATAGTCAGAGATCGGGTCGTGTAGTTTGCGACCTTTGGGGCAGGTCCCAAAACCCAACTGGGTCACTTCGGTGGTGATACAAATATGGTTTGCCTATAAAAAGATAAAAGGTACTTTCTAGATGAACAGTCTTTGTTAAGACTTGTTTAAATGAATTTATTTATTTATTTATTAAACTCTGTTTTCTATTTGTTTCTTTTAAAGGTAATTTCATATTTAAATTATTTATCTATTTTTAAAACCGTAGTCCTACTGAGTCTTTCGTTCACTTTTTATTTGTTTTAAACCTTTCCCCCTTTAGATGTAATCCAGCTTAGGACCGACGGAGAGTCCACTGTCCGGACTTGCGAGCAATAGAGGATCTTGAGTAGGTGAGTAGTTTTAATAAATAAAGGCATGTATTATTTAAATTTACTTTTCATGTTGGACTGTAACTGTAATAATTTATTATCGATACTATGTGTGTGCATACGTTGTGGGTCCGGTGGGACCCAACACATACCTTACTTGCCTTCTCTATTATTTTACCTCTTTTATTTCCTTCTTATCTGTTTTTACTATTTTTAATAATTGAACAAAAGTTTTAAATTGTATCACATTTTAGATATAATTAATTAATTCCTTAAATTGAAAATTTTTAACAAAAACCCAGTTAGATTAATCTAATTAACCATCACGTCACCACCTGTATTCTAGGCCGTGACACTACACCTTACCTATTTCTTTTGTATTTCTTACGGTCCCTCAGTGAAAATTTTCTTGTCTCCTCCTGACGATCTTATTTGTGTATATATGTGTGTATGTATATATATATATATATATATTATCATACTCACATCGGTATTTTGCTTATCTTCCTCTCTATTTTTTATTCTTATAATCAATTGGTTGTTTTGGAGCACAAAGAAAGAGGCCATATTCAAAAAGTTTCAAAAACGTGTTGTTTGTATTTTTTTTCTTTTGGGTTTTTTTTTTTTTTTGTTTGCCTCAAAGGAGTATTACCCCTAATTATGACTCAAAAAAAACCCTAATTATTTTCCTTTAACAAATTAATGATTAAAAAACTAAAGCATTGACTATTTATATACCAAAAAAAAAGAAGATAAATTTGAGGTTTGAAAAAAGAAGAAGAAGAAAATCTTATCTTTACATTTATATAATTGATCATAGGGTTTTAGTGGTGTGTAATGGCCTTGGCATATGAAGTGGTCTTGGCAATGGTATGTGGAGTGACTTTGGTAGTGGCTGTGGAATGGCCTTCGTATCTGGAGCGGCCTTGGTGCGTGGACTGGCCTTAATATTGAGAAAATAATATTTTAGACGATTGTATGACAACTTTATAAGTAGAACATAATTGAGAACAAAATATATTTAAAGAATATATATTAAAAAAGAATATTAAAATGAGAAAAATTAAAAATACAAAATTTCTAAAAAAAAAAGAAAAAGAAAACTAGTAGTTGAAGTTAAAAAAAAAAAAAATACAAGAATCATTCCCACAGATAGATATAAATATATATATAGCATATCAAATAAAAGAGCTACTCATACATTCACCAAAAAAAATAAAAAAGAGCTACTCATATGCTAAAGAGCTATTCATATGCTATATTAGCAAGAAGTTTAATAACAATGAGATAAGGTATATAGTTCTAAAACAGGCTTCTTATGCTCCTATATAGATCTCATAATGCCTACCTATTGAATGTCGAATAATACAGCCACGTTGATTGCAACGATGAACCCACGGCCGAACCACATTGCACTCAGTGGGGCATGCTATTGAAAAAAAAAAAATCAAAGAAAAATTTTCAAAAGTTTTAATTGTATCCCCAATAAACTAAGATATTTATAGTTGTACTCATACTTAGTAAATTTACTATCTTTATTGTCCCCACTTAATAATTGATTACTTTAATTACCTATTTCATTTATATTTTGTATTGTCTCCCAGTGAAAATTTTCATGGCTCTACCATTGGGTTCAAGTATCTCTTTGAAAAGCTAGCCCTCACGATCTTATTTATTCCTCTTTTTTTTATCATACTTTCATTGGTATTTTGCTTCTCTTCCTCTTTATTTTTCATTCTTTTGATCAATTGGCTGCTTTGAAACGCAAATAAAGAGGCCATATTCAAATAGTCAAAAAATGTTATTTGTCTTTTTATCCCTTTTTTTTTGGGGGGGGGGGGGGGGGGGGGGGGGGGGGGGGGGGGGGGGGGGGGGGGGGGGGGGGGGGGGGGGGGGGGGGGGGGGGGGGGGGGGGGGGGGGGGGGGGGGGGGGGGGGGGGGGGGGGGGGGGGGGGGGGGGGGGGGGGGGGGGGGGGGGGG
>CAMOHE010046212.1:0-11264 GCA_946598075.1 Artocarpus hirsutus | reverse complement strand
AATATTAACTTAAAATTTTGTTTATCATTAGGTTCCATTAGTAAATTCTAGTAAAGTGCATAAGGGATATCATGCACTTGATTCCAATACCATAAAGCTAAAAAAGTGTACAAATAACCGAGCACATATGGTGTTTCAAAAAACCTCAATCAACCGAGACCAAGAAACCTATAGAACAAAAGTCAAGCCAACACTGTCAAAAAAAAGCTCTAATAAATTAGATTCATAAACAAAAGTAGAGAGTGGGAAGACCACTTTCATAATTACATACAAATGACACAAAGAGGGGAAAAAAAACACACACACACACCTACATGGTGGAATCAACACCGCCTTTATCAAACATAAACATCTACCATAAAACAAATACGAAAAGAAAACCCCAATTTCATGGAGAACACCAGCCGGTGATGAGTTGACCACCATAGCTATCAAGACTAAGGGGAGCAGAACAACAAAAAGGGTTTGCAACTGATGACGATCAAGCCGACCACCGCAGCCATCAATTTAGATATGATGAGGTTTAAGTTTCCTAATATTTTAAGCTCATTCGAGTGTGAATTAGTGAGGTATTTTTATGTGAAATAATTTTATTTCTTCTTAAAAAAAAAAAAAAAAACTAAATTTACACATCTCTTATTCCACTCACGAACCACTTTGACATACATAATAACTTTTGTTTTGTCATTTCTGAAAGTGGACATGCATATATACAGCTTTTTATATGGTCGTCTGTAAGTAGCTAGGACCCCAGCCTCCGAAAGAGAATAAAATGTAAAAGTTGTTCCTTCCTTTTGGTCTCTATGACATCTCTTTTATAATTTTATTCACGAAGAATCTCGTTTGTTTTAATTATGCAATTATTCATGGTTGGTGACAAAATAACGTGTAGAATAGTGAAAGTTCCTCTTTTCCATCAGAAAAAAAAAACCTGCAGAAAATCCATACCAAAGAAACTTTAAAATGTCTTATTATACTTGGAATATTTATTAATATATTCAGGAGATATTTTGTTTGAATTACTAGCTCTTGAGATATTTTGTTTTGAATATACGATCCGTACCTACATGCATTACTTTATAGCTATATTATACATATTCCTCATCATTACAACACTTTATGTTGGGGAATTAGACGTCCCCTAATTACAAAGATCGCAAGAGCGAATAATTGCATAAAAGAAATAGGAGAAAAGAAGAAAAGAAAGAGGCACCAAATTTTATACAAGTTCTTTCAAATTTAGACTACGTCCTGTTTTCGTCGCTGCAGATTCTACTATGATGAAAGAGATTATAGATTACAAGAGAAATTTATCATACACTCTCTAATTGTGTTTACCAAATCTCTCTTCTACCTAGCACCCTGTAGGAATTTTTCTCTCACAACAATGGAGCTCTCACAAAAATATACCTCGCACAAAATAATGCCACTCTCTCTCTAAGTCACACTCACAACCCTAGCCACATTATGTCAATTTATACACCAAAGAAGAGAAAAAATAGTAACTAATTAGAAACCCTAGTAATTTCCAGTTCTTGGCTTCAAAAACCCAAAAAAAGAACGTGCAACACAGTGCCTTGGCGCCACTGCGCTTACCACCCGATGCCACGGCACTCTTCGACCAACACCGCGGCGCTGCCTTGCTACCCCATGGGTGCTGTGGTGCCCAACCTTGATGCTGCAGCGCCCCGAATTTGCCTTTTTCTCTTCTTTTTCTTCCTTTTGCTAGGTTGTTGACTTGATTTGGCTTCACACCTGAAACAATCTCCTACTTGGAGACTAATCAATCGCCATGTCTCCACTACAGCGGCAACAACTTCTCACGCCTCATGGAGAAGTCCAACTGAAGTTGTGCGAACTGAAGTTGTGCACAACTTCAGTTTCTCAATCAGAACCATCTTGGTGAGCATATCTGCTGGATTCTGACTCCCAAGAATCTTTTTAAGCTTCAACACTCCATCTTTTAAAGCTGACCTGATGAAGTGATACCACAATTGTATATGCTTCGTCCTAGCAAGAAATGCAGGATTTTTCGCCAAGTGAATGGCACTCTGACTGGCACTATGTAATACACTCTTTTCTTGCTTGTGACCTAGTTCTTTCATAAACGATTACAACCAAATCGTCTCCTTGCTCGCTTCTATCATTACCACATGCTCTGCTTCTGTTGTAAAGAGTGCAACTTTCTTTTGTAGCTTCGAGACCCAACTAACTACAGTGTTACCCAAAGTGTAGACTTAACTAGTGGTACTCTTTTTGCCATCTATGTCTCCAGCAATATCAGCATCTACATAGCCCTGTAGTCTTAAGTCTGACTTTTTGAAACACAGTACTAAACCTGTAGTACCTCTTAGATATTTGAGAATCTATTTCACTATCTCCCAATGCTGCTTACTTGGATTGCTCATGTACCTACTCACAACTCCTACTGCATGTGCAATGTTTGGTCTGGTACAAACCATGGCATACATGAGATTGCCTATTGCTGAAGCATAAGGCACCTTAGCCATGTGGTCTCACTCCTACTCCGTAGTCGATGATTGCTTCTTTGATAACGTAAAGTGATTAGTCAAAGGAGTACTCACAGGCTTCGCATTACTCATGTTGAATCTGCTAAGCACCTTTTTAGCATATTCTTCCTGTGACAGTTTTAGACCATTACTATTCTTCGTTATTCTCATCCCAAGGATTTGTTTTACAGCACTCAAATCCTTCATTGTAAAATCCATAGACAGCTTCTTCTTCAACTTATCAATCTTCTGTTTGCAATCTCTTGCTATCAGCATGTCATTGACATATAGCATCAATATAATATAGGAGTCACCAAAATTCTTCACATAACACCGGTGATCTCCCTAACACCTCAAGAAACTGTTGCTGCACATAAAACCATCAAACTTCTTGTACCACTGCCTAGGATTGCTATCATCATGTTATCGACATATAGCAACAATATAATATAGGAGTCACCAAAATTCTTCACATAACACCAGTGATCTCCCTAACACGTCAAGAAACCGTTGCTGTATATAAAACCGTCAAACTTCTTGTACCACTGCCTAGGAACTTGGTTGAGGCCATACAAGCTCTTTCGAAGTTTGCACACCAAGTTCTCCTTACCTGGTACTTCGAAACCTTGTGGCTGCTTCATGTAAATCTCCTCCTCCAAATCACCATGGAGAAAGGACGTCTTAACATCCAGCTGTTCCAAGAACAAGTCTTCATTTGCCACTAACACAAGTACTGTCTTGATCGTGGTTAATTTCACCACCGGAGAAACAATATAGTTGAAGTCGATGCCCTCTTTCTGCTGAAAGCCTTTTACCACCAGCCTTGCCTTATACCGTTTACTGCCATCAGATTCATCTTTTAACCAGTATACCCATTTGTTGTGCAAGGCCTTTTTGCCCTGTGGTAACTCTGCCAATTGCCATGTCTGATTGGATATTAAGGAATCCATCTCATCCCTTATGGCTTGTAACACCCGTCAAATTTTCATGTAATGGATTATGTCATGTTAATAATGACGTTAAGTATTATATTTATGATAGGTGTTATGATATATGATATAATGGTGCTAACCATTTTATTTTAAGTGTTATGGCAGGTGACGCTCAAGTGAAATTAATGTGCTCAAGTGTTCATGTTATTAATGTTATATGTTTAATCATAATTTTATGATAATTTAATGATTTGGATGATTTTGGTATGTTATGGCAGATCGACAGGCCAAACCATTTAGTTCGACAGGCCGAAATGACCCCCTCGAAACAACAGGCCAATGATATATCATCGGTAGGTCAGACTTCAGAGATCGACAGGCCGAAGAGAGACATCGACAGGCCGATGACAGTTGACTAGCAGTCAGCAGAAATTCTACAAAATTTATGATAAAGTTGATTATGTGATTGGATGATTTGTTTTGAATAATTGACATATTTTTGGGATGATTTCTTTAATTTTGGTAAAGAAGCAATTGACTTTTGATTTATTTGAATTAATTGATAAGGTTTCCCATTTTACAAAGGCAGAATATGGTAATTGTGACAAAATCATTGACTCTCCTTCAATCCTCTCCTTTCCCACGAATTTTGCTTTGACTTTAATCATAAAAATTCTGATTAGTTTTAAGAGGATGAGTTTTTCCTTATTTTTGGAATTTCCTTTTCACGATAGCAAAAAAAAAAAAAAAAAAAAAAAAATCCTCTCAGACATTTTTTTCTTTTCTCTCTCTCTCTCTCTCTCTTTTCTTCATGTTTCTTTCTTCTACTCTCCCTCTCAAAATTTCCTATTATTATTGGGTAAAATATTGAATTTTTGGGCGAATTCAAAAGAAGATTGAAGAAAATCGTTCTAAGGTAAGGGCTCATTCTTTTTGGTAATTCTTCTCTTTAATTTGGATGCTATATCTCTGTCTAGGAATGTCATTTTGCTCTGAAATTTTTATATATTGTTCGTATTTGTGTTATGTGATATTCCTCCAAGTTTCACATTATTTCAATTTTTCTATAAAAAGTTATGAATTTTCTTCTCTCCATCACTCACAGTAAATTATTGCTGATCAGTTGTGTTGCACAAATGTAAGGATGTTATTCTTATTGCAAATGAAGGTTATTTTTCACAAAATTTGGTAAATATGTTCATGTATATGTTAAATTATGGACTGAAAAGTTTGGTGATGGTTTGATTAATATTTTATGTGTTATGAAATTTTTATGAATGCTAGGTATTTAGACTGTTTTAACGGTAAATTTGTTAAACTTTTATTGTGTAATGTTTTTGTATGATTAAAATAATTTTATTTTGTGATGAGAAATTTTTTGCTACTATAATTGTATGTTAATATGATATCATATGAATTTTGAGGTCTAAATAAGTTTATTTTAATTGATTGGCACTAATTATTGTATACAACTCACTGTCCAATTTGTTTGTGGCTATTTTTGTCTCTGCCTTCTAATGTACGGTTTGAGCTGTAAGGAATTTATTTATGGGTATTTTTGGATATCTTATAGTTCTATGTGTCTATTATATGTGATAATTTTTGTAGATTTTTCTATGACATGAAAATGTGATAAATGGACCTAAGATAAGGATTGCTCATTGTGTTATTGTTGCTGGCAGATTTTGGTATGTAAGATGTATGACTTGTTTTAAATATTAAATGGAATTTTTATGACTAAAAAAAAATCATGGTGATAGGTTTATGTGTTATCTTTATTCCTGCCAAATTTGGTACTCAAATTATATGTGAATGTAAAGTTATTAATTTTTAAATTTATGAAGGTCATAAATATAAGTGTTTTAAAAGTGCTGTTTTAATGTTTTATGGTTAATGAAAAATGTAGTATGAATTGTCATGTTTCAAGAGACGAATGTATGAAGTTATATGAAATGGATGTTAAGTTGTGGTGATTAATTCGTTGAAAATAAATGTTAATTGTTATTTTATGAATGTATGGCATGAACACAATATGAAGTGAGTACATCGAGACCGCGGCGTCGCACCTACAAAAGTAAGGTTAAGTAAGCTTATTGAGGTAAGTACATTCTCACCTGCAACATGGTATGTTTTTACAAAGGTTTGAAATTTTGTTCATGATGATATCTATGATGGTTTTATGATGATTTTTCATGAAGTGTTATTATGAAAGTTTTAAAGTATGAAAATTTATGCATGTTTTGATGATAACGTTTTTCAAAGCATGAAAGTATAAGTATGTATATATGTATCACCTAAATAAGTGTTGCACACCCAATGGTATGTTATGTTATGATATGATAAGTTATGATATCATGTTTGGTTTGGGATCAGCTACCCCTCTCCTCTCATGACGGCGCACCTATGATGATGATGTTGTGGTGCAACACTTGGGCCCTTAAGATAAAATGAATAATTTTTTAATATGGACAATATAAAGAAAGATATGTTCCTATGAAAATATGTCTAGAGCACTATTATGATGATGATGATGATGTTCATAAATGCTTTAAGTTGTGAGATTTATAAATGTACTTACTAAGCATTAGCTTGTTTAAGTTTATATCATGTTGCAGATACAGGTAAAAGAATCATGGAATAGGTGGAGGACCAAGATGGGCGTGTGAGCTAAGCAAGATGAATTGCAAATGGAAGACGTCAAGAAAGAAAGAAGTTTTATAAATTTTGAAACTATGTTTATTTTTATGTTTTTATCTCTGACTTTATTTATTGTTTCCACGCCTTTGAAGTTTTGAAACTTGTTTTAAAAATTAACTTCAAATATTTTTTTTAAGTTCGGCCTGCCGACCATTACTGGTCAAACTGTCGAACTTATTGCTCTCAAAATTTCATTTTGCAAAGCCTCGGGCGGCCTGCCGATGGATGACCTTCGGCCTGCCGGTTGAGTTCGGCCTGTCGAAATCTAAACTTCGGCCTGCCGAACTATGTTTGAAGAATTTTATTAATGTCTTCAAAAGTTAATTTAATTTTCAAGGATAGTAGCAACTATTTATATGATGTTTATGGAAAAGCAAATTGTTATAATTAAGTAATTTATAATTTCTCGTGAATTGTAAAAAAAAAATGTATGTACGGATCCTATGTATGCTTTTTCAAACTATGATTTCAAATACATGTTATAATTTATAATAGTTTTGCTTCAATTAATGGTTAAATGAATGAATGTAACAACATCTGTGACGTCTGTAAAAGGGGGCGTTACATGGCTAACCCCCACTTGATCGAATCTTTAGCCTCCACGGCTTCATTATAGCTCTTTGGCTCACCTCTGTCAGTCAACAAAATATAATACAGAGAAGAAGAGTATCTTTACGACGGTCTAATAGTCCTGCTAAATCTCCTAACTAGTGTGGCAGGGGTACTCTGATTTCCCTCTAGAGCAATATTTTATTGGTTTTTAACTTTTGGATTTTGCACCTTTACTTCAGGAAAATCCTTCAATGGAATCACTTCAGGCTTCTTGTCTTCAGAACCTGAACCCCTGGAGCCAGTGCTATTTATGTCCTTGTACAAAACACCTTCATTGAAGATCACGTCCTTGTTCCTAATAATCTTCTGATTTTGGTCATCCCAAAGATGATAACCAAATTCAAGTCCACCATAGCCAACCAGAAAACACTTCTTAGACTTTGCATCAAGTTTACTTCTAGCTGCAGGATCAATGTAGACATAGGAAACACAACCGAATACTTTCAAGTAGGAGAGGTTAACCTTTTTGCCTCTCCATACTTCTTTCGATAGCTTGAACTTCAGTACTGTGGATGGACTTCTGTTAATCAGATGAGTTGCTGTATTAATTGCCTCAGCCCAAACGACTTTGGCAGCCCCGCATGCAACCTCATGCTTCTGGCACGCTCGTTTAGAGTTCTGTTCATCCTCTCAACTAGCCCATTCTAATGTGGTTTTTCTAGAACAGTTTTCTTCATCTTTATTCCATTCTCAGCACAGTACCACTTGAAATCTTCAACTAAGTATTCTCCCCTATTGTCAGACTGCAAGCACTTTACCTTCAAATCTTTCTCGGTCTCCACCATAGCTTTCCATCTCTTGAAAGCATCAAAGACATCAGATTTGTTTTTTAGAAAGTAAACCCATACCTTTTTGCTTGAGTAATCTATATACATCACATAGTAATTGGCACCACCAAGGGAAGTAAATATCGCAGACCCCTACACATCAGTGTGAACTAGCTCTAACTTCTTGGACTTAGGCTCTCTGCCTCTTGTTGAGAAACTAACTCTCTTCTATTGCCAAAGATGCAGGCTTCACACAAACTGTGATCAACAGTTTTCAATCCTGGCAGTTTTCCTTTACAGTGAAGCACCTTCATTCCCTTCTCACTCATGTGACCAAGCCTATGATGCCACAGCTCAGTATTAACACCAGAATCAACAATTGCTATGGTATCTCTGCAACTCGAGTTAATGTAGAGAGTTCCAGCCTTGCGTCCCCGAGCAACAACCATTGCTCCCTTTGTGACTTTCCAACCTTCAGAACTGAAGGTCATATTATATCCTTCATCATCTAGTTGCCCCATCAAAATCAAGTTGCGCATTAGTTTGGGAACATGTCTCACGTTATGAATCTTCCACACAAACCCATTAGGCATTTCAAACTGACATCTCCAATGCCAACAATATCCAAAGGTTTTTCGTCAGCAAGATAAACCTCACCATGATTTCCAGCAAGATAATTCTCCAAGACATGACAGTGTACAGTGGTGTGGAATGATGCTCATGAATCTATCACCCATGAATCAAGAGAATTGTCAACAGACAAGAGCAAGGCATCTTGTGGCTCTTTAGTGGCGGCGTTAGCGGGGTCATTATTCTTGTCTTCGTTCTTCCTTGGAGCTATGCAATTCTTTTTCAAGTGGCCAGTTCTCCCACAATTCCAACACTTCATAGTTCTATCGTTTCTCGACTTACTTCTCCCATTCCTCGACTTGCCTTTCTTGCCATTATCCCTGTTGGAATGTCTCTCAAGTTTCCTGCCCCTATTATCAACATTAAGGGCTGAGTTTGACGTTAAGGCTTCACCTGAGTCCATCCTGTGAACTTCTTCTACTAGAATAGAATTTTTGACATCAACAAACTTCAATTTTGCATTCCCAAACAAATTTGTAATGGCCACCCTCATAGGTTCCCAGCTATTTAGTAATAAGGTCAAGAGGATTAGGGCATTGATCTCAACATCGAAGTTAATCTCTATAGAGACCAATTGGTTCAGAATGGTGTTGAAACTGTTTAGATGCTCTACCACCGAGGCACCTTTAGGCATTTTTAAATTAAAGAGCTTTTTCATGAGATGTACCTTGTTATTGGCTGAGGGCTTCTCATACATCTCTGATAGAGCCTTCATCATCCCTGTTGTAGTATTCTCCTTCGCAACATTGTGGGCCACATTCTTTGATAGGGTCAAACGGATCACACCCAGCACTTGTCTATCAAGGAGAGTCTACTCCTCATCCTTCATGCCTTCAAGCTTATTACCCAAGGGCAAGTGCAATTTCCTACTATAGAGGTAGTCTTCCACTTGTATCCTCCAATAAAAAAAGTCTGAACCATCAAATTTGGTGATACCAACTGCCAAACCTTCTCTCCCATCATCGTTCTTGATCAAAACCTCCACTCTAATACCACTTGTTGGGGAATTAGACATCTCTTAATTCCAAGGATCGCAAGAACGAATAATTGCAGAAAAGAAATAGGAGAAAAGAAGAAAAGAGAGAGACATCAAATTTTATACAGGTTCGTCCAAATTTAGACTACCTCCTGTTTTTGCCCCTGTAGATTCCACTATGATGAAGGAGATTATAGATTACAAGAGAAATTTATCACACATTCTCTAATTGTGTTTACCAAAACTTTCTTCTACCTAGCACCCTGTGCGAATTTTTCTCTCACAACAATGGAGCTCTCACAAATATATGCCTCACACAAAATAATGCCACTTTCTCTCTAAGTCACACCCACAACCCTAGCCACCTTATGTCTATTTATACACCAAAGAAGAAAAATAATAAAAACTAATGAGAAACTCTAGTAGTTTCTCGTTCTTGGCTTCAAAAACCCCAAAAAGAACGTGCAACACAGCGTCTTGGCGCCACGGCGCTCACTACTCGACACCGCAGCGCTATTCAACCAGCGTCGTAGCACTGCCTTGCTGCCTCATGGGCACTGCGGCACCCAACCTTCACGTTACAGCACCCTGAATCTGTCTTTTTCTCTCATTTTTCTTCCTTTTGCTAGGTGGTTGACTTGATTTGGCTCCACACCTGCCACACTTTATACTAACAAAAAGCTGTTTGAGAACATAATTCGAACTAGGAGCTTGGACTTATAACACTATAATAATTGTAATAAAATATACTGTAATAAAATTGGTTTTAACTAAAAAGTTTTGAAACCATATTTCCAAACAGACTTTAAGCTTTTAATGGGGAGAATCTTTCTTTAAAAAAAAAGGTGACACAGTTTAGGAATAAATCCTTCTTATCCAAGTTATTATAAATATAATATAGTTTTGTGTTCATTGAGTGGTTAAACCCTTTGTAAAAGAAAAACATGGTGCTTGATAAATGAGTTTAAACTAAAGAAATGAGTCAACTATTGTAGCATATGAGGGACTTATACCATAGTATACTTTGGCTTTATACCTATAGGTGAGATTGTAATATACCTCATGTGTTGAAAGTCAAAAGTTACATATATACACACACACACACATATATATATATATATATAATATGTAATTTTCAAGTGTCTGGATCAGCATCTAGGGTCATGGCTTCAAAAATTATAGTAATAGTGAACAAAACTGCAATGCAGACAGAGGCTCAATGCTAGAGCTGCAATGCCTCAACACTAGCCTGAGATTGTTGATTTTAAATTGCTGTGTTTTTTGAATTACAAACCATTCTGTTGATTGGTTGTATGCTCCCATACAAAATCAAATATCTATTACCAATAAATATATCTGTTGTAATAGTTGTATTGTTTCATAAAGGGATACCGTTATATGAAAGATTGCATGAGTTGTAACGGTTGTGCCGGTTTGTAAAAAGATATCCTTGTATTTTTATTAAATCTTTAGAATTCTCAAATTTCATATTTTGTTCTTAAACACCATAAAATTGCTACTTTTAGTGTTTTGGGTTTGTTGTTTGGGATAATTTGTCACACAATTAAACCCGTGAGCAAACTTTTAAAGTAAGGACAAATAAAAATTTTAAAAAAGCATTCTTAAATATCTCAAACCCAAGTATTGTTTTCTGATTTTTTTTATTTTTATTTTCTGTTTTCTACCCATATTTTCTAACAATACCGTAACATACAAGAGCTTTATACAGTTGAAACTCCACAGGAAAGGATTTGTCAAACACAAGAAAAATCCGACTGATCTCATCGAGTTTTTTTACACATTGAAAGTATTGACTCTATACATACGTTAAAGAGAGATGAAAAAAGGTTAAAAAAAAACTATAAAAAGGACATAAAGATATAAAGCACACAACATACGACTTTTTAATTTTCTCTATGTGGAGGAATTTACTAGCCATTACTGGGAATAAACTTTCTATTACTTTGCTTTAGACTCCTCCCACAAATGAAAAAAATAATATTATTGATTTTGCATGAAGGTTATTTGGGCTATTAGCCACGTTATATCTTTCCTTTAGTAGTGACAGAAGACAAGTTGAAAGTATAGACTGTCGCATTATATATACATACATATATATATATATATATGTGTTTTTTTT
>CAMOHE010046211.1:0-10094 GCA_946598075.1 Artocarpus hirsutus | reverse complement strand
CAAACAAATTTCTTCTCGTTTCCAGCCCTTTCTCAGCAACCAAACAGGGATTCTAAATTAAAAAAAAATAAAGGAAAATGGGAAGTAAAAGAATAGCTCACCACATATCAGTTTCTCTGATAATCCCGTACTTTCCCCACGAATTCGTGACGGCTCCAGTCTTCCCTCTATCTTTCTTCTCCTTTCTCTTCTTCCTCTTCCTCTTTTCCTTCTTCCTTCTCTCTTCCTCTCGCTCCCTCCTCCTCCTCTTCCGCTCCTTCTCTCTCTTCCTTCTTCTCCTCTCTCTCTCCTCCTCCTCCTTTTCTCTCCGCCTCCTCTTCTCCTTCCTCTTCCTTCTCCTCCTCTCGCTCTCGCTCTCCTCCGACCCCAAACTCTCCGACTCCGAATCCGAACTGCTATGGTCAGAATCCGCATTCTCGGACTCAGAGCCCGAGCTCGAATCCTCTTCGCTGCTGCTGTGTCGCCTCCGCGATTTTCCCTTTCTTCTCTCGCCATCAGAATCGGGACTTTCCCGCTCTTTCCTTCTCGATTTACCGTGTTTCCTTCTGTCTTCTTCGGAGTCGGAAACGGAGTTTTCTCGCGATTTCCTGGATTTTCTTTCGTTCTCTTCTCCTTCTTCTTCTTCTCGTCTTTCTGAATATCTTTCAGCTTTCTCCGGCGTCGCACCGTTTAGATCTCCGGCCATTTTTGGTTCTGCAGCGCAGAGTGAGAGCGATTTGGTGGAATATGAAGAACACAATCCACGGCCCGATTGGAGGGTGATTTTGTGTAGTTTTTCCCCACAGGAACTTGGGCTTTGCTCATGGTATAAGTTATTGAAGGCCCGGTTAAACGGACGATTACGTGGAAGCGTGAAAAAAAGAAGACCACTTATGGAATGTGACTATTCACGTGTTATAGGGTGTGTGGGAGTGGTGGGAACCACTCAGTTTCCACCACAAACTCAGTTATAAACAGTAAAAAGCTCTCACATGCTACAGTAACAATAAAAAAAATTACTACAGTGTAAAACTCACATGCTACAGTAAAAGTGGTTCTCACCACAGGTTCCCACCATCTTTCCAAACACCTAAGTGTTTGAAGTGTGTTTGAACTTTAAAATTTTAACAATAAAGAGTATAACATTTTTATATGTTATAATGTAAAGTAAAAGTATGCTAATGTGTGGTTCAAACTATTATTGAACTTTTCTCCCAAACACCCTTACAAGAATTAAGACCCATTGGTATACAGGTTCAAATTGGTATGATTTGAGATAATTGTTCCCTATACCATTAGATCCTTAAGGGATCGACATATGCCACATCTATAAAAAGTTTGTTGAATATGCCATAATTAGATAAAGAAAAAAAAATCACTTAAAATACTTAAGAGACGATTATGTCCTTAAGATGCTTAAACAGTCAAATTTTCTCCTTTCTTCTCCATACACCCTTTGTCTCCTTTGATTCCATCCTTAGCTCGCCTCCACTACCAACACTAGTGTTCTTGGAGGTCTCCACCAACAGGAGATTCTAAAGCTTAAAGGCTATGAGAAAGGAGATCTCTTTTGGATCTCAATCTTATTCAAATCGAGTTCGATTTGAGGCCTTGTAGCGCTACAACAAGCACGACGATGAGATCATGGCAGTCTTGAAAAGCTCATTTGTATGTGTGTGAGTGCGCACATGCACACAGGTGCATCTGATTTGCAACATCATCGCGTTCTTTGGTCATCATTGATTCACAATGATGTCACTTCAAGACACTATCTTGACGTCACTACGACGACCTTGCCCATCAATGGAGTTAGCAGCTCTGCGATTAGATGTGCTTTTTGTGTTTTTTTCTTTTAAATTTTTTAGATGGATTTGTTATGATATGATGTTTGTGTTTGTAATTTTTGTGCAGTTGTTGAGTGTGTCAAATTTTTTTTGGTCATTTTCTTTTATTTGAGAGTAATTTTTTGAGATTTTTCTATATTTTTTCAAGTATTACTTGTCGGCCTCTGCCATCGAAAATGATGGTTCTCTACAGATACTGGATGTTAATCAGTTACCACAGTTGATAGTGGATACTGACATGCAACTTTTGCAGATATGGGATACTGACAGATAACCACAATGGTGTTGAGGCATGATTTGGTCCCCAAATCATGGAGTGAAGGCCCATGGGGAGATCCAATTTTCAGATCAAATCAAGCGCAACGAGGAAGACTGATTCAAGCCTGATGATTAGGTTTTTTTTATATCATCGTTCATTCAATTAGGAGGTTTGATTAATTCGATGGATTCAGTTTAATTGGGAAGTTACTATTGTTTGCCTAGAGTCTACTAGAGCCATTGAGTCTGTTAAGTGTGAGTTCAATGGGATTGTTAAACTGAAGTTTCAATTCGATAGTTACAAGAAGATATCCATTAAGCCATGACAAGGAACATGGAGTTATGGCTTGATATTTAGGCCCTATCTGAGACACATGTCTACTACTACAAGGTTAAGGAGATCCACTTTCTCCACCAAGTTAAAGCCCACAATCACTCTAAAAACCCTCTATAAATAGAGGGAGGAGCCTTCAGCCAAAGGATCAAATTCTCTTATCCTTACGGACAGTTTATAGAAAAACTTTTAGATATATTTCCTCTTAAGCATAACAATATCATATGTTGTACTCATTTCATCATATAGTGAAAAATAGTCGACGTAGCTCTAATTCAAGAATGAACCACTCTAAATTCGGCATGTGGTATCTTTATTTTTCCAGCTTTTTCTAATCATTTAATGCTTTTGATCTATTTCTATTTTGATTATAACACATTCATTTTTCATAAGTTTGCTAGGACCCAATAACGACGATCTGAAGCCCAAACCTTTAAAATCCAATAACCAATTTACTTTTGATCAATCTCTATTTAATTATATATCCAACGTCTACAATTTGGCACCCACCATGGGGCTCTCAAATCGTCGACCTAAGGAATCTAAGTAGCTTCAACCACCATCAGCAATGTCCAACAATGATAACAGCCAGCGTGATCACAATGAGCACAACAGAGATATGCAAATCACATCGTAGGGAGACGAACAGATTGAAGTCCTCATGGTGGAGGTAGAGTCACTAAAAAAGCTACTTCAGGAGCAAGAAGCCCGTTCTCAGGAGTATGACAGGCTGCTCGAATAGCTTAGCAACGAGAACAATGCACTTAGAAGCCAAGTCAATACCTAGAGCTCCCACTTTACTGAGTACATGTATTACTACCACTTGTATTTCGGGTACTCCATCGCCCCAACAGCACCGTGGCAATTCCAGATGCCATCTTCAACCAAACAACAACCCACATTCAGTCTTGTAAGTAGGATGCAACCATTGAGCACTCCACTACCAACATCAACAGCAACTACTACAATTACATCGACTAAATCGACCACGACAGCTACACAAGCCCCACGAAACACAGAAGCACAGTCGATGAGGACCATTGTGTTATCAAGCACAAGAGTAAAGAAATCGACACAAGACTTGAAATTACTCCAATTCCAACATTGCTGACAGCAGAGTTTATCCAGCAGATGACACGTGATATGCTCGAGAAAAATACAAAGCTAGTGGAAGAAAAGATCGATTAGCAAGTAACGAAGGCAACAAGTAAGACACTTGCGCTCGATGACATTTCAAAGAACATTCGCGAGACCCCTTTCACGAAAAAGATCACTTCCATTATTCCACCAAATATGGCAATCTTCTATTTGCTTGGTTCGATGGAATCGCAGACCTAAAGGACCATCTGCTTTAATACAAATTTATTATCATTGCAACAAACATTCCAAACTCTATATTAGATGAGATGATGTGAAAGTTGTTTGCTCAAAGTTTGAAGGGATCAACCCTTCCATTTTAGCTGAGATTATCAATAGCTTTAGGAGTTGGCCGATTCATTTGTCAAAGCCTACTCCGTGCACACTAAGATAGGCAAATCTACCAAAGACCTTTGGTCGATTGTTTAGGGACAAGGCGAGTCTCTTCGAGCCTGTATTAAAAGATTCACCAAAACCATTTTAGAGATTTCAAATTTGGAAGACAGAACAGCCAAGGAAGCTTTAAAAAAGGGACTCCTTCATAAGTCACAATTCAAAGACAATATCTGCTCAGAGTATCCATAGATGATCTAGGAAGCTTTGAAAAAGGCCAAGGGATAGATTGATTTAAAAGAGGAAAACTAGCAGTGCGAGCAAGAACTTGCAAAGAACAAAGTACAGAATAGAAGTAAAAAAAGACCATCACACAAAAATAGACTAGAACAAAGAAAACGGACTAGAACCAAGAAAAGAAAAGAAGAGAAAAGATAAACGAAAGCCACAAGGGGGAAGTAGGCCCCTATCTCTTTTAAGGTATGCATTAAAAATTTCCCTAACAATTTTAATTACTCATCTAGAAAGGAAAGACTGTTGGAAATTTTTATATTAGAGTATTTTCTAAAATACAAGTTTGACATGCTATATGCATAAAGTAACCAAATCTTATTAACCTTTGTGTGTCGAAAATCTCCTGTAATCAATGAAGAGAAGTAACATTCCAAAAGGACCTCAACCAACTGGTATTCTTTGCTATTCTCTATCCACGATCGGAGTGAGTGTAGGCTCATATCGTTCAGCTTTTCCACCAAGTGGCTCTTATTCCAACCAATTGAGAAACACCAAAGCTATAATTCGTGATTTGTGAACAATAGCTCTTCTAGGAGTTTTAGAGTCTCACTCTAGATTTCTCAACTGATCGAATAATAATGAGCCTCACTCCCCTTTTATAGAGGTTGGGCCCAAGAGTTAGTCCTTATCAGATAAGGCCTAAAAAATTTGAATCATAATCAAATACGAATCAACATCTGATAAAATTTTGCATGAAAACATGTGATCCTTTTATCGCCCAATCAGAAGGCCTAATTGGCAAATCGGCCTGCCGATCCTCCTCAATCGGTAGGTTGAACTTAAAGATCGGCCTGCCAAACTTGCGATAAAAAGCTCCCTATGAATCTTTATTTCTCACTCGAGATTTTGGAGATAAAGCCTCAGTTTTAATTCAAATAACTCAATAAAGAAGTTATCTAATTAAAATAGTCATATTTAGATAATCTCTTAGAAAATAAATATTCCTAATAATTCAACAAGTGTATCTTGAATTTATTTATTCAAAATTAAATTCAACCGATAAACAGATATAAATTATCTGATCCTGATAATTCAACAAGTTTATTTTGAATTAATTTCATCACAATGTGCTAATGTTTCTATTCGTGGAGTCCACCTCCAATGGTTAATACAAACCATCTCCTATTAGGAATATAGATAACATAACAATCTTTCCATGAATAAAACACCAACTTTATTCCCTCGATTGTGGATCTTATGATTTAAACCGTCACCTTAAGAATCGTGTCTTCCGCATAATCTGTCCATCATATTCCTAATTCTTAAAGCTTTAAAACGATAGTCTTAGACTTTTATTTACTTAACATACATTCAATAAATATGAACGTAAAGAGGACTAGATTTAGTATATAAATAATAAATAAATTCTTTATTGATAAAAATGTCTCCAAAAACATATTACATTTTTACTCTTTAGGGCATACACGTCTAACAATCTCCCACTTGCACTAAGTGAGTAAATATGACAAATCTCGCATCCCCGTCGCTTCCATATGCCTCTCGATGACTCTCCCAATAAGTGTCTTCGTGAATGTATTAGCTAAATTGTCCTCTGACGCAATTTTACACACCGTGACATGCCTGCCCTCAACGAAGTCCTTTATCACGTGATACTTCCTATTAATATGTTTTCTCTTCTTGTAAAATCTTGGCTCCTTAGCATTACCTACTGTCGCACTATTATCACAGTATAATGATATCACCTTATGCATGCTAGGAACAACCTCAAGATCCCCAAGGAACTTGCAGAGCCACACTGCTTCTTTCAAAGCATCATTAGCTGCCACATACTCAGCCTCTATCGTTGAATCCGAAGTGCAATCCTAGAGTAAACACAAAACCCAAAGTCGATCTCCTTGAATTTAGACAGGATTGGAAATCCAAATCAGCATATCCTAACGGAGTTAAGTCCTTACCCAAATACATAAGCATATACCCTTGAGTCTTTCTCAAGTACTTGAAAATATGCTTTACAGCAACCCAGTGGTTTGCTCCCAAATCTGTCTAAAATCGACTCACAATTTCGATCACATAACAAATATCTGGTCGTGTACAAAGCATAGCATACATGACACTACCCACTGTCGAAGCATAAGGCACCTTCTTCATGTATTCTCTTTCTTCCTCAGACTTTGGAAAGTCTTTCTTAGAAAGGTAATTTTAGACCTAGATGGTTGCCCATCTTTCTTAGAATCCTACATTGCAAACCTTCTAAGAATCTTATCTATGTAGCCTACTTGGGACAAAGTTATCATTTTGTTCTTCCTATCCCGAAAGATCTGGATAACGAGAACAAAATTAGCCTCATCCAAGTTCTTCATATCAAACTGCTTGATTAATCATAATTTGACCAATGACAATGCTCCAACGTCATTGCCAATTAACAGAATGTCATCTACATAGAGCAGTAGAAAAACTATCTTCCCATCCTTAATGTGTTTGCACACACATGGCTCCTCCACATTTTGTGAGAACCCATAAGTCTTGATCACTTATTCAAATATTATCTTCCAAGAACGAGAAGCCTGTGTAAGTCCATAAATTAATTTTAGCAACTTACAAACATTACCCTCCTAACCCCTAGCCTTGAACCTGTCTGGTTGTTCCATATAAATGAACTCATCAAAATAGCCATTTAGAAAAGCCATCTTGATATCCATCTTTCAAATCTCGTAATCGAGTGCGGTAGCTATGGACAAGAGAATCCGAATGGACTTAAGCATGGCTAAAGGCAAAAAGGTTTCTTCATAATCGATTCCTTCCTTTTGTGTGTATCCCTTAGCTACCAGTCTAGCCTTAAAGATTTCAACCTTTCCATCCATTCCCCTCTTCCTCTTGCAAATCCACTTACACCCTTTGGGTTTTACCCCTTCAGGAAGATCCACAAGCTCCCAGACTTGATTAGTCTCCATAGACTTCATCTCTGTGTTTATGGCTTCTGTCTAGAGTTTTAAATCAACAATCTCTATAGCCTCTGTATAAGTGTAAGGATCTCTGTCTTGTTCATCCAGTTCAACCAAGAAGGCCTTGCCATTGAAAATATACCTTTTAGGTTGACGCCCGATCTTCCCATTATGCCAAAGCCCCTTAGGTTGTTGTTCGGGTTTGTTTGGTTTATCTACGCCGATTGGAGTGATTTCTACTGGAACCCTTATAGTGATTAGATCACTCCTTAACTCCTCAAGTATCACTTTGCTTCGAGGCTTAAAGTCGTCAATGTAACTCTCCTTAAGGAAAGTTGCATGAGTTAAAACTACGACTTTATTTTCCTTTAGGTTATAAAAATAACTCCCTTTAGTCTTTTTTGGATATCCTACAAACACATAAGCTTTCGAATGTGCTTCCAACTTATTCACATTCCTAAACAGGACATGAGCCAGACATCCCCATATGCGAATATGGTTTAAGAATTTCTTCTTGCCCATCCACAACTCGTGAGGAGTTTTAGAAACTGATTTTGAAGGCATATTGTTCAAAAGATAACATGCAGTTTGTAATACATATCCTCAAAAAGACAAAGGTAATGATGAATAACTCATTATGGACCTAACCATATCTAATAAAGTCCTATTTCTTCTCTCCGCTATGCCATTCTGCTGTAGAGTGCTTGGCAGAGTCAAATGGGATAAAATCTCATTCTCTAATAAGTGTCCTAAGAACTCATCAGAAAGGTATTCTCCACCTCGATTAGATTGAAGTGCTTTTATGGATCTACCCAATTGATTTTCCACTTTAGCCTGGAACTCCCTGAATTTGTCAAAAGTTTTGCTTTTGTGATGCAACAGGCACACATACCCATACCTTGAGTAATCATCAACAAAAGTGACAAAGTACTCATACTCTCCTCATGCTCAAATGTTCATCGGTCTACACATTATTATGCACAAGTTCTAGAACGCCTTCGGCCCATTGCTCTTAGACCCGAATGATCTTTTGGTCATTTTACCCTCCAAACAAGATTCACATTGAGGTATAGATTCCACCTTTTAGTGACTAAAGGTCCATCCCTTACCAATCTTTGAATCCTATTTAGGTTAATATCGCCAAGGTGCAAATGCCAAAGATAAGCCTTCTTAGAGTGAGAAGTTTTAAGTCTTTTAGAGTTATTATCATTCATCTCAGCATCAAGTAGTAAGTCCAACTTAGGTTTGATAAAATATAGATTATTTTGCATCCATCCAGAACATATAAAAGATTTGTTTTTACGAATCATCACTTTATTATTAAAAGAAACCAAATAGGAGTCTTTAAATAAACAAGCTATAGAAATTAAATTCCTCTTAAATTTAAGAACATAAAAACAATCTTGCAAAATTAAATTATGATAATTATCAAAATATAGATGGACATCTCCTATTACTTTAGCTAAGACCAAGGATCTATCACTCATCTAAAGCGTGAAGTCTTCACAAAGCAGACTTCTCGTTTCTTTAAACCCCTACAAAGAAACAAACATGATTAGTTGCTCTGGAAGATGCCCCAAATGTCACTAGATTCCTCAACCAAACAAGTTTCTAAATATAGAAGATTACACCTACCTCCTCGGGAAAGGAAGTCCTTGCAATTCTTTTTTATGTTCTCGACCTTCCCACAGAAGAAGCACTTAAGCTTCTTCGGGTTCTTCTTCTTCTTTTTCTTGTTCTTGCGGTTTGTAGGAACAAAAGACTTCTTGTTCTTGTCCCGTTGTTTCTTTCCATTCCTAGGGTTAGGATTGGAACTAGAAACAACTGCCAAGTTGGCCTCGCCACTAGCAGGAGACTCCCTGATCAGTAGTTTGAACTCCTATAACTATTTCATTAATTTTGTTAAGGTCATATCCTGCATATTACTTAAATTAAATATAGCTTTAAATAGAATAAACTCCTTAGATTGAGTCTTAAAGGCCATAGTCATCTAAGTTTTAGCATCGATATCGGCTCTATTGGTTTATGTTTCAACGAGGTAACCTATAACCAATATCATGTGCTCCTTTACAGACATCCCTAGTCTCTATTTACAATTAAGAAGTTTTTGAAGCACCCCTTACCATTTAGTTAAGGCGTGGCCTCTAAACATGTCTTCTAGATTATCCAAGATCTGTCTAGCAGTCATAATCCTCATGTTGAGCCTGCAGCATGTTATTCATACTACCCATAACATAGTAATGGGTCTGATCATTTGCATCTTTCCAACAATCATATGATTGGATTTGATCGTTGGTGGAATCTCCCATATGCTGGGGAGGACAAGAGGCTGTCAGGACAAATTTTAGTTTCTCAAAGGAGAGGATGATATTCAGGTTTTGTTTCCAATCATTATAATTCTCACTGATTAATTGGTTTTTGTCAAGTATCGATGATAAAGCATTTTTATACATGTTTAATTTACAATAAAGAATCATATACCAAACATAAGCAAACATAGCATAATAATTTAGCAAGATAACACAATCATGTAAAAACATACAAATGAGTTTATATGTCAAAACCTTGAAAATATCATAACCTTACAATGATAATTCCCAACTCAAAATTCAACAAGCTCCTAGGGGAGTTATGCCAAATTAGGGCCGGCAATACGGGTTGCGACACGACGACACGACACGAATCCGACATGATTTTTTGCAGGTTAGTGTCGAAAAATTTGACTACGGGTCATTTTAGTGTCGACCCGAAATTGACCTGTCAAAAAACGGGTCGGGTTCGGGTTAACCCGTCTGACACGAAAATGACCTGTTTTTTACCCGTATTTAATTAATTAAATTTAAAAAATTAATATTATTTCATATATAATATAAGCCCGTAAAAGATCAAACCCTACCTCTCTTATTACTCATCTTCTTGTTGAAGTGGTATGAAACTCTTCTAATTTTATGTTTTTTTTTTAATATTATATATATTAATGTAGGCGGGTCATAAGCGGGTTGTGGGTCACAA
>CAMOHE010046209.1:23017-66500 GCA_946598075.1 Artocarpus hirsutus | reverse complement strand
TCTCCTTCATCTTTGCCCCAACCCCAACCATCATCCTCCCCCGAACCATGCCAGCTAACTCGTTGCCTGAGTACCGTCGTTGCTCTGGCAAGACTTGTGGTGGTCTTCTTCAGCCATTTGCTCAAGCCGGCCTACCAAGCTTGCCCACCTCAATCGCCCACCACCTAGACTACGTCTCCATCCCTCCAGCAGCCACCTCCGCCCAAAACCACTCTTGGTTTGCTCTGTCCAAGCCACCCTCGCCCAAATATACCTAGACCAAACCTCATCAATGCTTGCCCAGACCCGTCACTCCTCCCTTGCCCGCCTCCTCACTGAGTCTTCTGCCTAGACCTGCCTTCTCGTTGCCCCTCTTTGTCACCCTCTTGCCAGTTCTTTCCCAAATGTGCCAACAACTCGTTTATTCTAGTTCAATTGATCTTGCTTGCACATCCGTCAGGCAGTGTCACTTTTCATCGTTTCACTTCTTGGATTTGAGGAAAAAAAGGAAAAAAATGACGAAAAGAGATTTTCTTTTGTGTAATTATAGCTCATCGGTTTTGCAGAAGTCAATTGCTCTATGTCCCTTCTGATCAAGCGTTGTGTTTAGTTTTTGGTGTTTATTTTGTGAGTGCGTTTCCATCTGGGGAAAAATAATAATAAAAAAAACGTTGAGGGTAATTTGGTCTAAATAAGATGAATCTCATTCCATTCCATAATACTTGAAAAAGCCTAACCAAACACATGAATGCTCTTTCGTTTCCGTCAGATTCCTTTACCATTGCTACCACTTAAAATCTTAACCAAACACATGAACACTCTTTTCTTTTCCATCAGATTCCTTTACCATTACTGCAGCGATTGCCATTATCATTCCATCACCCCAACTTCAAGGATTGAAACGTGAAAACAGAGGCTTAAAGCCTTAAACAATACAACCCCCTTGAGAGAGAGAGAGAGAGAGAGACGAGGTATTATCTTGTAAGCACTGTTCTGATAAACAAAAATAAAGAATATCCGACCGATCAACAACATGAAAAAATAAAAATGAAGTTGACAAGATACAATAGCGTTTCCCCAAAATCTAATTAACGACAACTAACTAGAGAAAAATAACAGGTCATTTCATTGAACAAATAACAAACCGCAAAAAAGTTGACAAAAAAAATTTATACATTAATGTTGGTGTCCTCCAGCAAACCAAAAGTTAAATGCACAGTTAAGTAGCCTCTTAAGCATTAAAATATAACCGTGGAATAATACAAATAAAATATACCAGACCCTCGACAAGGGAACAATACCACGACCAAAAAAAATGATTGAAACAGGTGAAACTTCGGCGCGTCTCACTTCTTCAATACACTGCAAATTTCAAGAAGTTGCATCAGAATAATTTGTACACAATAACCAACAAAAATAAGAGCAAGATATTGGCCGATCCACCGTCAAATATCCCAAACTTTTAATAGCTGAGAAACTAAATTTTACTATGAATAGGACTAGTAAGGTGAGAAGACAGTCTTTCGATAGTGATGGTAAGAGGTCCCTAAAGCAGTTGAGGGGCAGCTGACCGAAAGGAAAGCAGGTAGACCGCCACCCGTATTTCAGGTTGCTAAGGTCATATTTCAACCCTTGGAATTTATTTAGCCAAATGGTTTCCATTCTCTGATGCTTTCCAAGAATTCATTTGAAAAAAAAAAAAAAAAGGATTTCCAAGAAGCTGAAGACAGATGATGATGGAAAACCATGTGCACATAATTATCCAGCCTAAAATCTCAAATGTACTCGAAGACTAAATAAATACAAGCAAACATAAAGAATATCTCATTTAGGTGCACAGTGAACACATTAATGTAATGCACATTATCTTAACGACACAGTAACATCAAGAACTCCTCCAATCCTCTGACCCTTTTTTTTTTTTTGTGGGGGATGGGGGGGGGCGCGGGGGGGCTTGATTGAATGACGAAATGTGAATTGTCAAACATCAATATATCATTCTAAAGTACAAGTCCCCAATACAATAGTGATAGTACATGATTTAAATACAGTTATAAGCCAGATAGGAGCTTACTTGTATAAATAAGCCGCAATTCCCAGAATTATAATGAGCAAAACAATATCAATACAGAAATTTCGGCTGGACCTCAGCTGGGGTAACAAAAAAATCGGCTTAGATGTGAGAAAAGAATCCTAATACTAGGAAAAGTTAGCTAACTTAAAAAATTTTCAGTATAGTACCTGGTTGACAGTGTCCTTGAGCCTGACATTTGTATTTTTAAGATCAGATGTGGCTTTATCTACCTGTAAAGAGGTAAAAACATTATGTAAAACTCTTCAAAACAATCCAACCAGAGCACGTTGAAAAATTCTCAAGGACAACAGTTCTCACCTTATTGTCAATCTCATCCATCAAAGGCACTTGCCTATCCAGCTCCTGATTGCGTCACACACAAAGTAGTGAGTTCAAACAAGTGTCATACAATGCCTGCAGCAAGAAGCAACAAGAGAAAACTAACCTCATTCATATCGTGAGCCATGTTTTTCAACGTATCCAAACCTTCTGATATCATTTCCAACCCTTGGTCCTGCGCAAATGTCAAAAGATAGTAAAACACTAAACTATGCCCTAATTTGTGATGCACCTAAAATGCGATCAAGACTCCTAAAATGATCACTACTCATGGTCTGTCTTACCTGCTTCGCTCTCCGTGTTTCATACTCTTGCCTGAATTGACTGGATTCCTCAGATTGTTGGAAGTATTCATCGTCAAACCGTCCCTCTAACATCAACGTGAAACACATTAGCAAAGTAAAGTAGAATAATCAAGCAATAACACTCATTCCTATTTGGTAAAAATCAAATCGTAAAATGTTATTAAATCACCTGAATCAAACTTGATTTCGGGACGAGAACCCGAAGCTGCCCAACCTCCAGTTTGTTTGGGTGCCACCGGCGCCCCATCCGGGATTTCTTGGATCCTAGCTGGCAAAGCGAGGACCAGGTCATTACGAGCAGCAAACTCCTCGCTTGATAGCCCTTTAACCTGCAGACAGTATGCTTTTAGTTTTATGCAACCAAGCCCTAAACAGACGAATTTGTACGTTACAGCTAATAAGAGAAAGGTATTCCACTATTACAACCAATAATCCAACAATTTCTTACATTTCAACCAGGTATCCACTCACATTGTCCGATTGAGATAATTTTGATAATAATAGACATACAAAAGTTGAACTTTTTTCAAGGAATTTTCCCAATCAGCAAACGTCACAAGTGGTAGACTGACCTTCTTTAGAGCTAACCTCTGCAATTTCGGAACCTCCTCGAGCAACCGAGCCTTGGTCCGGCGAATCTCAGCATTCAATGCGACTGCTGATGCTCTGCTTTTCTCCTTCGAAGCAACCTCCGCTTTCTGCACATCAAATTCCCTCCAAAATTCAATTCAACATGAAAATCAAAACCCTAATTAACCCCAAACTCCCATCAAACTAATTTCACTTGAAACAAGCTCAGATCAGCTAACATCAAATAACGTCTGAACCTCACTCAACTTTAATTGTTTACTCTTCTTTCTACCAATTTTCTCGGCTAACAAACAGTAACCTAATCGAGAAAACGTCGATAATGAGATATGGATACTTATTTCATTTGACACGAGAATCAAATCCCTAGTTAACCCTCAACTCCCAAGATATTCCACTCAAATGAGCTCGGATCAGCTAACATCATACTGGTTCCGAACATCACTCAGGCCCCAGCTCTTCGTCGTTTACTCTCCTTTCTACGAATTTTCTCAGCAGACTAATCAGGAAAACGTCTAGAAGAACGAGATACAGAGTAATTAGTTCAATACGAGAATCAAACCCCTGTTAACCCTAAACTCCCAGCGAAATCCACTCAAACAAGCCCGGATCAAGTAAAATCCAATAAAATTCAAACTCCATTCCGGTTTCCCTTGCTTGCTTTCCTTTTTCTCCAAATTTTCTCACATTCAAAACAGCAACACAATCAGGGAAACGTCTACAGAACGAAATTCAGAGAGTAATTCAATTCGACATGCCAATCAAACCCCTAATTAACCCTAAACTCCAACGGAATTCCACTCAAACAAGCTTCGATCGGCTAATATCAAATAAAATCCGAACTTCACTCAATTTTGTCTCTCTTACTTTCCTTTTTCTCCGAATTTTGTCGGCAACCAAACAGCAACATAATCAGGGGAAAAAAAATCAACAACAGATCAAGAAATAGAGGGAGAAAGTGGAGTGACCTGAAAAGCAGCCTCAATGTCGGCCTCCACGACTGCGTAGAGGCGGGCAAAAGCGTCGTCGCCGGAGACATTGAGATCCTTCTGCTTCTCGACGTCGTACTTGTCGTACTTTTTGCAGATCGCGTCGACTCTGGTCAAGATATCGATCACGCTCATCTTCTTCTTCTTCTAGATTTTTTTTTCTCTCGATTTTTCAGAACTCAATCTGAATCTGAATCTGAATTCGGAAACTTTTTTCTTTCGATTTCGATCGGAGATGAAAATTTCGCAGCTTCACGGGGGAGTTGTTTTGTGGATTTTGCGGCGTCGCCGTGATCGTTAACCAGTACAGACAGCGGTTTCAGACCCACAGCCTGTACGAATTATTAAAATATTAAAACCCGCGGTTATTAACACTAAGGCCCTTCAACTTTAACATTAAAACCCGCGGTTATTAACACTAAGGCCCTTCAACTTTAACGGCTCTTATTTTTAGGCTGTTTGAAGGGTAGTGAAAATCAATGGTGGGAACCACTTTTATTGTAACATATAAAAGCTTTATACTATTTATAACTGAGTTTGTGGTGAAAACCATGGTAAGAACCATGGAGCCAAACAAGGGGTTTACTTCGTATATTTTATCACTTTATCCATCAAACTTTTTAAATTCTTCAATTTGTCCCTAGATATTAAAATCATTATTTTACCATTAAATTTTTAAAGCTTCTATTTTTGTCTCATATTTGTTAATTTTTTGTTTAAATAGATAGAATTAAACCTACATAATTCACACATAAGTCACATGTAAGGTCAAAAATGAGTTTTGTTTCACAGTTTACCCTTTCATTTAAATTTTTTTTTTATCTCTCGCTTAAGAATTACATGCATGCATATTTCTTCTTGATATTATACATTGATATCTTTTCATCTTTAATGTGTAACCCGTATTCTTTAGTATTCAAATTCAGACAAAAAAATCAAACAAACCTTGCTAAATAAGAGTCCAGATAAAAAATCAAACAAACAAACAAAGCCATCAAGTGAGAGTGTAAATGTGAAACATAATTTAAGAGTAGTAAAATCTTTTTTTTTCCTCATAAGTGACCCATATACAAATCATGTGGGCTTAATTTCATCTATTTGAACTGAAAATCAAAAATTTAAGAGACAAAGTGAGGAAGTTTAAAAATTCAGGAGCAAAATAGTGATTTTTAAAACTTAGGAGGTAAGTGAGAAGTTTAAAAAGTTCATGAAATAAAATGATGATTTTTAAAATTCAATAATAGAGTGAAGGACACTTTAAAATTTAGAGACTTGCTAATGTTAATAACCCTCGTGTATATATATATATATTCTCAAATTTGTTTTCGTCTTCTTTTTTTTTTTTTTATTTGCTATCTAAATTTTTTTGGAGGGATAATTTTGGACATTGATAATAAAGAGGTGTTTACAGAATATAATGTTAATGATAATTTAGAAAGTGTATGAGAACTAAGTTCAAGACTAAAATTATAACTGCTATAATGTAAAGCTCTTATATGTTATAATATAAAGCAAAAATATATTATAGTGTAAAACTCTTATATATTATTGTATTAAAATTCTAAGTTTTTTTTCAAACACTTTCATTTATATACAGCATGACAATTTAAAATTTTACAAAAATAATTGTATTGAGCACAAAACTACAATCTTCAACTTGCTACGATCAGCCTGCTACTAAACTTCAATAGGTTTTGTGTAAAAAGATCAATTTATAATGGGTTTGTTTCCTTTGCTAGTTTGAAATGCAGTGGTTTGAATTTTTTGAATTTGAAATGATAAATTTAAAAAGTGCGGTTAACTAATATTTGGATGTAGAAGTTGATTTTGGGTTTGAAAAAAGAATCATTTTTTTCAATTTTAATGAGAAATGTTGTTTATAAAAAAAAGTTTTACTTCAGTAAATATCTTTAAAAAATGTTTAAAATATGTGTTAAATAGTTATTAAACACGTATTTATTAAATAGTTATTGAAGAAAACGTTTTCAACAAAATGATGGGGTGCCTTTTTGGTGAGAAGAGGGGGACATTAATCCAAATTTTTATGAGAGACTTTTATAAATGAAATCTTTTAAGACTTACTTTTTATAAATATAGTATACATTTATCTATGATTTAACTTGACATGTAACATAAGTGATACTATAGTAGAGCTTTCTTTTTTTTAAAGTATGATATGAATAAAACCAATTTTTAAATGCGTGGCATAACATATAATTTTCTCAAATTTTAATGTATGTTTAGGCTCCACACCACATCAAAGGTTCAAAATAAGAGAAATTTTCCTCTGTCAAACACTTGTTAAGATAAGTTTTTTAGGTTCAAAATAAATAAACCTTTTAAACAAACGGGCCCTCAATGTTTTTTCCTCTAAATTTGACATATACTACATTTGGTGTCAAATTTTGACTTTCATATCAAGTATAGCATTTGTCAAATTTTGACGTTTGATTGTTATTTATTGATATATTAACTTTTTTATTTAGTTATTATAATATTATTATTTTTTTAATAATTTAAATATTTTATTTTAAATTGTTTCAAAATTTAAAAGTTTAGTTTTGTAAGTTCTAAAGCTTAGTAAGTATGGCAAAAAAAGTAAATATAACATTTTAGAGAACAAACATAGAGTAACATGTCAAATATGCTGTCTTCATTTTTATCAGTATCAAATATGACATTAAAGTTTCCATATGCATTTTAGGTGTTAGGCATTAGAATCCATATGTCACTCAATTCCATTCGTGCTTTGCAAATTGCAAATCATGGGTAGGGTTGACAAAATAGGTTGATCTAAATGGTCTGGACTAACTCTTGAGGTAAGCATTTGGCTTGGACCTAGGTCTTGAACCTATGATCAGCCTTGCATGTATAGGTCATGTTGGGCTATTTGGTCAGGCTAGGCCCTATTTTATTCTCAAGGAGCCAACCTACTTTCCTATACGGCTCAAGGTGACTTGTTTTGTTCTCTTATACGGTTCCATCAAAATTGACGCATTTATCTTTCACGACACAAAATGGGTCAAGCAGTAACTCGTTTTTAGAGCTATACTCATGGGAATTGGGAAGTGGTGGAATATAAATTATTGCGTGCAACATAAATGAACTTTCCTTGATTAGGTCAACATTTCCATAATTAACCATCTATTTATTAAACATGTGTAGCATACTTGAGAACGCGGTACAAATTGCAAAATTATGGTTCCAACTAGTTGTGATTTGATTTTTGTGAAAGAACAAAACTATAATTAAATTGGTCTGAATTATATTTTCAAATGAGTTATCTAGCTATTTAGTTCAAAGGATACGTGTATATTTTGGGGAAGAAAACACCACATTGTCACCGTGAACATGTAAAAGGCAATGTTGTCGACAAAGTTCCCACCATTCCAAAAATTACACGTAATTTGACTATATGGTTTTTCATTTTGAAGGGAATCCATCTACACGAGTTGCCAAATAAAATAAGAACACACCCATTTGTATTTTGTAAGCAAGTGGGAGTTGGGAAAACCTTTTCTTTGTTTTCAATGAAACGTTATCTATGTCAACCACATATTTCTTAAAGTACACATCTCTTTTGTCACCAAGAGAATCCAACACACAAGTTAGGAACATTAGCTTGTCATTGTTATAACACTTCAACCCATAAATCTCTCAGTATTATGAAAGGTAAAGCTACATATCCTACTCTATTCCTATTTATGCCCCTATAAAGACTCTCCAACCCATAATTTATTATTACCCTTTTTTTCTTGGTGCTTACCCAACCAAAGGGTGTACTAACAGTAGAAGAAAAGTATATATCAAAAACAATAGAGTAATTGTGATTTATAAGGATTAAAAAAACAATATGATAATTGTGATAACTATGATTTATAATGATTTCAACGCGACCATTGCTGTTTTAAATGCATGAATTTTGAAAAAGAAGAACCTAACGAAATGATTCATTCACTCTCGTATTACAAAACATTATTGTGGAAAACATGCTTCTGTATCTTAAGCTTGGTCAATGCCCATATGGGATTTTTACCAATAAATAAATCATGCGTGATTTAAGTGGGTTTTGAGTCTCAATTTACAATTATGGTCTTGATTCTTTAATGCGCGGCTGTCAAAGGAAAAAAAAAGAAAGAAAGAAAGAAAGAAGAGAGAGTCCCAAAAAAAAAGGGCAAAAAGACTCAATTGAAAGGGGCAAATATGGGGTAAAAAAAAGGAAGAAAGAAAGAATCATTAAAGAAAGGCAAAAAAAAAAAAAAAAAAAAAGAAGAAGAAGAAAGAAAAGAGCAGGTTACAAACATACGTCGCAGCAAGACATTTGGCTTTGGGACAGCCGTTCATAGTACAATGGTGCAATACGTCACCAATTAAGAAATTCCCTTCTTTTTTTTTTTTTTTTGAGGGGAATTTTCCCTCTTTTTAAGGTAATTAATTAGTGAATTTCTGTGATATTTTCACTTCCCAAATACCTTGCACGAAAGTGTTTTAACATCAACGCAATACAAGAAACAATTAGGACTCGAATTTTGTACCGTAATAAAAACATCACGTTATGCTACACAATCTAATATCCACAAACATTTTAACTTAATAAATATTTCTAATATGATTTTATAATATAATAAGGTGATTGGGAGAGTTAGTTTCAAGCATTAACTTAAATTAATTTTGGTTAAAAATACCGTGAGCGTTTTATATTATATTTCATTTTTTCTTGACATTATAACAAACGAGTATATTACACAATAGTAACAAAAACTAAGTTTTGTTTGAAACTGAAAATGTCAGACACTCTACAAGTTAATATTTGAGACAATAGAATTAAGCATGTGTCGAGAGAATTAATTTAAACTAATTAGTTTAAACTCAAATAGTAAAAGCTAATTATTGCCACAGTGTAAAATGTAAAGGATAAAAGTGAGGTGCAATATAAAATCTCTATTATTATATTTTTAAACTAATTGATTCAAACAAATGTTTTCAATCACCTTATAAAATGAAAAATCCTAAGTCCAAACAAGTAAGTGCTTGATTGGTTTTTTGGTTGACAAATAGTATGAACCTTTAGGTTCTAATTATTCTTTTAAATCTTATAAAATTGGGAAGTAACAAAGGGAAAACATTCTTTAAAAAGAGCAATTTTATTAAATCTTGTTGTTAATAAAATAATAAGAGTTATAATGTTGTGGGTAGCGGACTTATAAGTTAAAAGACACAAGAATAATTTTCCTGCAAAAATAAAATGGAGAGAGATAAAATAATTACGAAATTAAAACGTACGTACGGGCTGTGTCGGTATTCGGTAAATGGTGAGAAAGTTCAGCCAAATTCTCCTCCTCTTATTATTTCCTTTGGACAATAGTTCCAAAACCCGCTTTACTTTTCATTTCCATTTCTCCTCTCTCTCTCTCTCTCTCTGCCTCTCTCTCCTCTGCAACTCTTCTTCGTTTACCAGCACATTTCATTTCCTTCCAGGTATTTTTTTTCCTTCTTTACATATACATACAATATAATATTGTATATATGTGCTTGTATATATACATGTATATTTCCGGTTTGATATTATTCGATTTTAATTCGTTTTACGTGTGATTTTGTTGACTTATGTGGTCCGATCATCGTTTTCTTGATCAGTTATGGCGTTTCTCGTTTTTGGTTGATGATCGGTGGTGTCCGATTCGCCGTTTGCGACTTCTGATTTGCTGATCGTTTTTTTCTACTTTTTTTAATTTATTCTTAATTTAAATTTTTGAATATTATGTTTTGCTAATCATTTTGTGTTTTATTCTGTTCGGTGCATCATAGATTTTAGTTTTTGGCCTGCTTTTTTTTTTAATATGTGATTTTTAAGAATTATAACTGGTTAGCAATGTTCCAGAGTTTTTGGAATTTTTTTTTTGTTCTATTTTCGCGGGAAAAAAATATTGTTAATGGATTGTGTGGAAGGTTGTTATTTGCATGCTTTTTTGTATTCGTTTTGGTTCTTGACGATGATCAGCATTTTGTTGCTAAATAAAAGTAAAGAATCGTTGTTTGGTCAAGTTGGTTTTTTAATCTATACAGTGATGATATTTAAAAAAAAAAAAAAATCCATTGATGTGCATTTTACTGCATTCAAATTATATTGAGAAGGTAATAGTAACACAATTTAAGATTTTCAGTGCTTAGAATTTTTGGGTTTTATGGAAGCTTTGTGTTAGTTGGAAAGATCTTCGACGAGGAAAGTGGTGATTGAAGTTCTTTGTTACTCAACAATTGCTAGATCATAGCTGAACTGGCTTCTTTTAGTCGCTAATAGTAGTAGTACTTCTAGTCTTTCTCCGGATTCTTAAGCATCAACCGGGTTTAGATGGTTTTCCTCGTGCAGGTTTTCATTTTGCTGATGAAGTATAGTTATTGTTAACTTAACTCAATTTTGAACTTGAGATTAACAATAATTAGTACAAAGTTTTGGAATGGTGATATTTCTGATGTGGAGGTAAGTCTTTAATTTTTACGAGCTTTGCTCTTCTTTCTTAGTCATTTTTAATTTTGTTTGACGAGAGAAATGGCATTAAAGATTAAATGGATAATTTAAAACATTTTTGTATAAATACTCCTGTGGCACAATAGCTCTCTTGTTTAGAATATTGAAGCTCGTGAATAGGTTAGTTCTAGTCCACAGTTTTCATATGCTGAATTGAAATGGTGTTGCAGGCACCTTGTGGTCAATTGGACTTCTGAGGCAGGAATTCAGTTGAAACTTTGTCATCTCTACTGGACTAATTAGCATGATCTGTTACCACTATTGCGTTCTATAGGCTGGCCTTTTTTTTTTTGGAAGAGACAGTATATGGTACTAAAAATTCCATGTTTGAACTTGCTGTATTATTTAGACCTCGTTGTAGAAGATTTTACTCTAACAACATGGTCTAGTGGCCCATCTACCCAAGATAGTGGGAGACTGTAGTGAAAAGAGAAGATTTAGTGATCACGATGTTGATGATTGTCATATTGTATCTTGGTACACAATTCACTTAGTTACAGGAGATATACAGTGTGTTATGGCGGGGATGGGGAGAGTAATTGACATGGAGGTACTGGTCTCAATTCTTGTTTCCAATTTAAGGTATGTTTCTCTCTTCTGGGGTGGTGGTGGATGGTTGACCTTGTAGCCTATGTGGCAATACTATGATAAAGACTTTTCATAGCCTACTCTCTTTTCTCCCTGCCCCCTTGTGAGGAGTGTTCTGCGATTGCTGCTTCATGGGGGCATTACTAAGTGGGTTTCATTGAAGGATCTACTGTGTACGTCTGTTTAGGTGATTTCATCAGAGTGTGCAGTGTGTACTTGATGGGATTTGGGGCCATTTGTACTCTGGACTTGGGAACTTATTCTATCATGAATCTGAATTGGCCAAAATTTTGAACAAACCTGGTTGCTCTCTTACGGTTTGTTTTGCATCATGTACTGGTTAGTGCTTTAGTTGCTTGCTGACTATTGGATATTGCTGCCTTTGAGCTGCATTAGTAATTGTATCCTTGATCTTATCCATGTGATGACTAGACAACCCATGCTTAAGATTAATCATAACAAACATCTTTGAGGTGCCAATGTTTCTGACGCAGAGAGGGAAACGGTTCGATTCTTCAGGGGTGGTATAGGTTATCATCTTTGAGGTGCCATTCTGACACTGAGAGAGAAGCGGTTTGATTCTCAAGGGATGGTGTAGGTTATCAAAATTGTTGGAGAAGGTTGATACTTGGAATTTGCTTATAGCCGTTATTGCCTTGATGGTCACCCACCATTGGCTGGAGGGATGGTTGTTCGTCCTCTTGGTTAACTAGTAATTGTACTGTTGATGAGGGTTTTCCATAGCTTTATTGAAGGAGTTTTTTGGATATGAAAATATCCTTATTGCTTCTAGGAAATATTTTTAATGCCATGCCTCTCTGATGAAAACATGAATACAAGTCGGAAGCTGTTGTCTTTAAATATCTCCAATTGTATCTTTTGAGAGAAAAAAAGTATATCACTTTATTTGTATTATATAGCTTCAATTACGTTCTTATAAAATATATATATATATATATATATGTATAGCTTCAGTTATGAATGTTTCTACATATTTTATAACCAAACAGAATCATCATTTAAAATATTAAATGAGCGCCTTTATTTTTTGGGGATGAGTTATATCTTTTGAAACCTGATTGGTTTTATAGAGTATTTCATATTCAACAATCTTTATAATTAGCAAGTTGCTTCACTTAACGTGCTATGTCAAAATTTGTTGAATTTCTGATTATCTAGCAAGATGCATCTTCAGATAGTAGTTTATATATAGATTGTTCTTAGAAACACGATTCATTTCCTGGAATTGGACAGCTTAACAATCATTTACATCATCACAATTTTAGTTGCTGCACATCATGCATAGTTTGTAAGAACAAGACCACTTTGAATGAGTAACTTTTATAGTTATTTGATATTACAAAAAAAAAAAAAAAGATTTAAATTTTATAATGGATTCTGTATTTTATCTTATTTTAAGTCATCATTAAGCTATTTTCTATATTCAGAATTTGGTGACTAAGAGACTTTTCGTTTTTGGCTGATTCTCTTAGTCTATAGATCTTCTTCTAATATTGATATATCAAGCAACTTTGTTTAAAAAGTCTCTGCTGAATACCAGTTGAGTGCTTGGGTGAGCTTGTTGCCTTACCTAAAAGGTTTGTTGAGATGTCTTGCCTCTATGTGTTCATTTATGCGTCTCTCTGTAGCTGCAAAGGCGTGTTGAATATGTTTGTCCTTCTTTTTCCTGTTCACTGGGGTAAGGTCTGATTAGTGCATATTTTCTAGATTGGTATTCAATGCTTTGGAAAGGTACAAATGTGTCTACCCTTGCACCAAGAGATCTGCCTTGTCCATGTCAGCTGTAGGACTGTAAAGCAGTATGTTTCCTTCCAATGGTGATCTTATCAGTTCATTTCTATAAATGGTTTTGGGTATGGGCAAAAGGAAAAAAAGATCTCTGGTACTATCTTCCTATTAGTGGTCTTGAATATATTACTCACCAGCCTTTTTTTCCCTACCACATTTGAATTTCTACTTCTGTATGTGAGTACGACAGAATACGTACTATAAATCTGATTCTGAGTTTATTAATATATATATATATTTTTTGATCAAGCTCTTTTACTACGATGAGATAGAATGCAATAGAAACAAAGACACATGGAATGGGTTACCTACTCTTAGGGGTCAAAGTGTACCCATTCATTCTGAATTAAAGAATTCAGAGAATTCGGGATGAATAAAATCTTGGCTGCTCTACCATTGAGCTTCTGAGGGACAATAGGAGGTTAGCTCTTGTCAAGTTCAATTCAGGTCTCCCCATGACCAATCTTAGCTCGAAGTTTCCTTTTTTTTTTTAAACTCCGGGAACTGCTTCATGGTGGCTCCGTTCCATGTCTCATTGCATTAGGGAATCTCAAAGTGGTCCTGTTTGATTATGCAGGACTGAGTATCCATATTCCAATGCCATTCATTAAATGTCCTCTTGGTGTCCCTTTACAGTTTCTATTATTTTATCGGATGTTTCGTTTGCATTATGCAAGTTTTTAATGCAGTAGATTTTGCCAACTGTTTATAAAAATCAAGTTTTTCTGCACTTTGCCTCTGATGTGTCTCCTGGTTATGCAGGTTCATTCTCACCTTCGGCAGATTCTGACTCCAGGAGAGAAATATCATCAATTCAGAGGCGACAAAAACATGGGACATAGACATCTATTTAACACGTCTCAAATGTTTGAGAGTGGCCATGATCAAAACTGGAATCACATGCAGACAGAACAACCCTCTGGGCATATGGGTAATATGACTCTATTTTATTAATAATTTGTGTGTGTGTACGTTTTTCCCCTCTCTAAATAGCATGCATGGGAAAACGTTAAAAGCTAATTGTACAATGCTGCCACTATATATATTTTGTGGTGTTACGTGATAATACAAATCTGATGTCATCTTTTTGTGTTAAGTTTTCTTTTTTATGTAATAATTAAGATGTAATTGGTGAGTTTCTATTATCTTTAAACGTCTCTTGTTTCCCATGGCTTCTTCTAACACTTGCTCTAATACTGCAGACAGGGCTGGCAGTGCAGACAATGGTTCATACCTTTATCCTGTGGAAAACATGTTTGGGGATGGAATGCATTTTGCTTCACATTGGAACCCCTTTCCAAGGTCAAATGGGTATTCTTCCTCAAGTCACAATGTTGAAGTACCACGTTATCCTCTAGATGCTTCAGGCCCGTCTCATGATCCCTTTCAGCATCCGTTAAATGGTGGAACCCTCTCTTCAGTCTCCGAAAATTTTTCTCACCGCGCATCTTCTTCCAATTGTGACAAACAGACATTCCAAGGTGCTGAGGGTGGTTTTATTGATCTTACAATGGGTAATGGAAGAGGGCCTCACAAGCGTAAGAGTCCAGGAATCCCATCTGGCTGTGAGAGAGGCAGCACAAGCCGATACTATGGTGCTGGGAGTTCTTCCTCTGACCTTCCTATACCTTCAGAGTTGTGGCATGAGAAAGTAGGCTTAGATACACAGCACATGCCGTGGGATCATGTTACTGTGAATCCCAATTACAGAGGAAATGGTCTTTCAATAAGGGCCGACGGATCTATGAGGAATGTGAGAAGCCGATCTACGCATGATTTGGAATCCAACCTAGCTAGGACGCATTTATCCAGCAATCCTTCACATAATTCTTATCCCACAAATCCCATTGACCATGCTAGCACACTGGATCTCTCAGTTCAGCCTTCTGCTGGATTGAACCCGGAGTGGAACCATTTTGGTATTTCTCCACACGGGGGCACTATAGTTTCGGGTTAGTTCCAATTATGTTATTAGCTTCTTTTTTCCTCCCCAGCAGTTATGTTCTTTGCTCAAACGATAAATCTAGGCTGGGATTCATTTCGAGTGTTATTTTTATGTTGCAGATACAAGCGTTTTCAGTCATGAGCCTGCGCAACACTTCCTTTTAGGAAGCAATTCCAGCAATGAGGGCTTCTATCATGACTTTATTCAAAACAGAAGTAATGTTATTCCTCAAAGTTATCCGGGTACCTCTACCGAATCCATGAGAGGTGTTCGCAGCGGCTATTCACAAAGATCTAGCCCGACTCTGAGGGCTTCTTCAAGCAGCTTGAGGCTGGGCCATGCTGCTCCTCCTGACGAGGGATTGCCATTGGTAGCTGAAAGTTACCCGAGATATCATCGGCCACTGTCCAACATTGGGTGGCGTAATGCTGAGAGACATGGCAGATCAAGAATATCAAATGAAAGATATCGTGTATTCTCTGATGAGACAGGTTTGCACAATCAGTTTTCTTCTGAGGTATGTACTTCACCTGATGAGCTTCCTTCTCGTTGCATATGAGATACAAGAATCTGCTATTCTTGGAACTTTGTCACTGTTTCACTTTCATTCAACTGTCCGGTTCATTTTTGGTTAAAAACAGTAAAAAACATTTATAAAATTATTTTTTGTTTCCTACTTCTTCTTCTTCTTCTTCTTTGAAGGTCTTGGTTACTTTCTTATTTATTTTTCTCTGTTTTGGTGGACTTCTTGTTCTCCTTATAATTAACTTTCATCAATGAAAAGTTGTTTATTATAAATAAAAAAATAAATATATATATGTATATATATGTATGTATCGTAAAATTGCATGGCGAAGACATTGGAGGAAAAATCACAAGGAATTTGACTGACTACAGAAGACATCTATTTTCAGGGTTTTATGATTGTGGATCGTTCGGGCTTGTATGGTTCGAGAAATATGCCTGATCAGCACAGGGATATGAGGTTGGATGTAGACAACATGAGCTATGAGGTAACTATCTGCGTTCCTCTCTTTATTCTCTTTTTTCCTTTTCTTTTTTGGGTCTTCGTACATCATGGATATTGTCTCAAACAGGAACTTCTTGCTCTTGGGGAACGTATTGGGAGTGTCAGCACCGGTTTGTCTGCAGATTCGATGTCAAAATGTGTGACAGAAACCATATATTGCTCATCCGACCAAATCCAGGAGGAAGGGATGTGCGTTATTTGCCTGGTGAGAGTTTTTCCCTATTTCTTAAGTTAGAAGTTCTTGATTTATGGCTTAGACTGTAGAATGTTTAGGCTTTATAGAAAGGTCTTCTGGCCCTAATAAATACGAAGTTGAGGCTTTAAAGCTTGTTATATTTTGAGTGTTGTATATAAGAACACTCTCCAGTGGACAATAAGATTACACTCCACCCCTGCAAATTATTCGAATGTTCTTTGACAAGATAGATTAGAAATTTTGTTGCTAGTTATTCTGTCTCGCCGTTCATTTAACAATAGATTACATTCGAAATCATATCTTAAAACGAAAGAAGAAGCAAACTTAACAAAATTTGATGAAAATCTATGGTCCAGGTTGGGCAAGACTGGTAGGATATCCTGCCAAAGAATTTTCATTTTTTTTTTCTTGGGTAAAATTACTCTTTTAATTAGCTCTTGCAATTTGTGGTTTAATTGACAGGAGGAGTACAAGAATATGGATGATGTTGGGTCACTGAAAAATTGCGGTCATGATTACCATGTGAACTGCATCAAAAAGTGGTTATCAATGAAAAACTTGTGTCCTATCTGCAAATCTCCTGCTCTGGCTGATAATATGAAGGAAACATAATAGGAGTCATTATTAATTCTTTCTATTTTTCTTTTGGTATATATCATTGTTGTATACATATTTGGATATGTTCCTCAAATGGAGGAAAGAAACTTGTTTGGGATTGTTGTTAAAAAAAAAAAAAAGAGAGCAAACTCTAAGCTAAGCTAAGCTAATCTACCCATTTGTTTCAGGCTTCCAATCTCAATTTTAGTTTTGTGAAGCCTTTTAAAGGAAAAACCCACTTTTTAATCTACTTTTGTTTTGTTCCAACGCTGTCTTTATTATGTTTTTTTGAGCATTCTAGGCAAGAAATTGGATGATGTTTAACTTTATTCACTCAGATTACTAATTTGGTCATCACCATTTTGGAATGATTTTGAATTTAAGCAAAAATCTTGTAAAAGAGAGAGAATCTTTACCGTTAAGGTTCTACACGAACGTTCAAGACGTGGAAGGTCTCACGGAATGGATTTTGTACTTGGCAGGAAAACAAGCAAACTTGTAGCACTTGTTTCTCCAAAAAATTGGACAATTGGTATTCCGAGATGAAGGAGGATACTGCACGTTTTATGCTTGTTGACTTTTTATAGGACTTTGCAGTGAATATCACTTTTTTAACTGCATTTTTCTATCGCAATTGTAGCGAATGTTACTGTAAAAATATTTATAATAACCAACGGTAAATAAAAAATTTATTCAATAAAAATATTGTTTACCTATCATAGTAAGAAAATATTTAAAACATCCCTTATGTTTTCTCTAAACATTATTGTTGTCTTTCTTATTATTAAATCAAACTCAAAACACCCCGAAGCATGCGAATGTTTTTAAAAACCAAGATTGTCTTTTTCAAACTTTGTTAAATACAATGTAAAAACTCTTATAATAATTGAAGCATTTGTTTGATTGAAATATTTATCTGAATATTTTTAAATTTTTATATAACCAAAAAAATTATATTTAAAATAACATTTAATACAAATTGGGAAAGGAAATCAAAATATTTTAAAATTTAATTGCTTCAGTAAGTATTTCAAATCCAATTTTTTAAACAGATGGAGTTTTTAGACATTTACACGATAAAAGAGGAAAAAATGAGAGTGTTTTGAATATTTTACCTTTTTAACTTGTAATAGGATCATCAAACATATACAACCACTAGTCGTTCAATATTACATAGAATAATATTTTTCAGAAGAAAACAAAAAAGAAAGAAAAGGAAAAACATTAACTTAATTACGCTTTAGTATTTTTGGAATTGTAAATAAAATTTAACAGAAATGTTCTTTATTGAATTGAGGGTATTGGCATTTTATATTTTAATTTTCTAGATACTTCCGTATATGTAATATTCGTCTACAAATTTTAGAATTAATACAATATGTATGTACTGTGATATCTAATATGAAAAAATTATATTGTATTACATGCTTTCTATAAAAAAAACGTGTTAAGAAACATAACAAATATTTCAAAAATATCAAAAATTACAAACTTTTTGTTTTAAATTAAGATTCAGGGCTAACATTGGGTTAGCAATCGGTCCAAGCTAACAACAGGGTTAAGAATTATGGTTGGATTAGGGTCTGGGACTAGAACCCACTAAAATTAGGGTCTCAGGTTGACATCCGAGATCAACACCATACCAACATAGGTTTTCATACAATCTTTTCTTGTAATTTATTTTCATAGACCATAATCCTTCATTTTTTTAAGTATATAATCCTTTATTTTTTATTTTTAAAAATTGTTTCTTTTTTAAAAAAAAATTGTATAGTTTCAAATTTTCTTTTATTTTTTTGTTTAATTTTTTTGGGATAGAGGTGAATGATTCTTCTTAAAGCTTTTGTAAGTAAATGGGCAAAGTTTTTGAAAATGAAAAAATAGCCATTTTTTACATTAATGATATACTAAAACTAATAAGTGTATCAATAATATACTAATGTACATCATTGATATAGAATGGTTTGTAGTTCATTAACTTGATGATTTATTTACGATAATTTACCCCTTATCAATATAAATCATTAGTAAATCAATAATAAACCAATTCATTATTAATAAATTATAGTTAAGTAGTGCTATGCCAATGTTAATCAATGATAAACTTCTATGAGTGATGTGTTGCTAAAAAAAGGTTATTCTCATAAATTTTAAAAAGTAAGGTTATTTCTTTAATTTTTGAAAAGTCTAACCTTTTTTAAGGGTAAAATGCTCAACTGGTTCCCAGACTATTTAAAAGGCGACTCTTTATTCTCTTTTTTTTTTTAGCTCCAATGAGACTGAACTTCCAAAATCGATGCAAAATGGCAAACTTAACGGGCAAACGTTTTAATTTTTTACGAATCTGTATCATGTGTAAAGCACATGACCTTAATTTACTGCTAAAAGACAAAAAAACTCTAAAAATATAAAACAATTATTTAAAAATTAAAAAATTAACCTAAAAAAAGAAAAGAAATTGATCTTCTTTCTTAAGCTTAGACCATTGCTGCACACTATAAACCGTCGCAATTCCAAGACCCATCTTTCCTTAAAACCCTAGTCTTCCAAAATTTGCAATTTATTTATTTTTTGTTTTTGTTTTAATTTTGTTTAGTATGGTTTTTATTAAAATGTAAAACAATCTCTCCTTTTAAAAAAGATGTTATTTTACTAAATTACTCTTTTGAAAAGCAGTCATATCCATGGCACATGGGGGAAAACTTGACGTCTGTCGATTTAGTCAGTACTTTTGCACCGATTTTAAGAGTTCAGTTGAGCTAAAAAAAAGAAGATCAACAAGTCACTTTTTACATAATGCAGGAACCAACTGAGTAATTTAGTCTTTTTTTTAGGTTGAATTAGGAATTTGCCTAATTTTCTCCATTTTTATTTTTCCTACATTTTTTAATAAATTTCTTTTTTTTTTCCTCGTTTAACCCCATTATTTCAATAATTTTACAGGCCAGTCCTAAGCCCTAAAAAACTTGTACCTTTTCTCTCTTTCAATCGCTCCCCCCCAAAGTCTCTCTGGCCTCTCTCTCTCACCGATTTTTTCCTCTGAAAACATGCAGATCTTCGTCAAAACCCTAACCGGCAAGACCATAACTCTCGAGGTCGAGAGCTCCGACACCATCGACAACGTCAAGGCCAAGATCCAGGACAAGGAAGGAATCCCGCCGGACCAGCAACGCCTGATCTTCGCCGGAAAACAGCTCGAAGACGGCCGAACCCTAGCCGACTACAACATCCAGAAGGAATCCACGCTCCATCTCGTTCTTCGCCTTCGCGGTGGAGCTAACAATGGCGGCGCTTCGGCTTCTCGAAGCCATCTTCGTCCTTTGTCTCCTCATCTCCCGATTTACAAGCCACAGGTTTCTTCGATCCTTTCGATTACTAATCGAATCTCGGGATGTATAGCCGCTGCTATGATTGTTGTCACTGCTTTGGGAGTTACGACCAATTCTTATCCGATTTTTCAGTCCAAAGGAAAGGATTCCAGTGTCTGAAGTTTGTGTCTGATTTGAGGGTCTGTTTGTGTGTTAGCCATGGTTTCTTTTTATGTTTTCTGATAATTTGGTTCGATCGGAGCCAAAATGAGACCTTGTTGTTAAAGCAATCGTAATAAAGATGGTGTTTTGCTTTGACATGACTTTTTTTAAAAATAAATATTTTGTTGGGCTTTGTGAAATTTGTTGATCCCAATCCATATATTCGCGCGGGCAATTCCGTCAAACCCAATTGTTTGGTTTCTTTTTTGTTTTCTGTTAAGTAGGTTCAACATGATTGGAAAGTAAAATGAGGTGTTATTTTTGTGTTGTAATAAAGATGTTATTAAATATCTTGTGTGATATTTCCTCCAAAAAAAAAAAAAATTTTGTGTGATTTGATAAATTAGTTGCCGTGTTATTCAACAAATTACTGGTTTCATAACTAAATTGGCTTCATTAACTAGTAAAACTAGTACTATTTATAGTTTAGATGTTTTCATATTTGCTGATGGAGTATAGTTTTTGTTAACTTAAATCAGTTTTGAACTTGGGGTTAGCAATAACTAGTATGAAATTTTGGAATGATGCTAGATATATCTGCATGTGCAGGTGAGTCTCTGATTTTTCTGAGCTTTGTTCTTCTTTCTTAATCATGTTCAATTTTGTTGAAAGCAAAATGCCATTGAAGATTATATGCATTTAATTGAAAACTTTGTGTATAAGTATAAGTAGTCCTCTGGCCCATAGCTTTGTTGTTTAGACCTTGTTGTGAAAGAATTTACTCTAGCAACATGGTTTATTGTATTTGGCCTATGTGGAGACTTGAGATATGGGGAGACTGTAGTGCAAAGAGAAGATCTAGCGATCCTGATGGTGATGTTATTATGAATTACGATTGTCATGACCCATATTGTATCGTGGTTCACATTTTATTAGTTATGGGATATGTTAGTAGTGTTATGGCAGGCCAGGGAGAGTATATGATATGCGAAGACTGGTTATGACATTATCCTTGTTGCTTCTGGGAACAAATTTTACTGCCATTTCCTTTCTTTCTGATGAGAGATTATGATTACAAAAATCGGAAGTTTTTATCCTTGGATATCTCCAATGGTATCTTTGGGGAGAAAAAGTATATCACTTTATAACGAGCCAGAATTATTTAATTGTAACGTATAAAGGATTGCACCTTATAACTATAGAATGCATATAAAGTGCTATACTTTATATGCATTCTATAGCTTCAATTATGTGAGGTCTCTAGATATTTTTATAACGAGCCAGAATTGTTTAATTATTGGATGAGCCATTTATTTTTGGCGTTTGCTTTGTATGTTTAGAAGCTTGATGTGGTGTGGTGTTATAGTTTTTGTAAAATTCAGCAATCTTCATAAATTAAGTAATATGTTTTATTTAATATGCTATATCGAAGTTTGCTATATTTCTAATTTAAGTAAATGATCATGGGTCTTTTCTGTGTGAAAAACGTGATTTGTTTCCCTTAATTGGATATTTTGATGATCATTCACATCTTCACTGTTTTAGCTTCTCCATGACTGCGTGGTTTGTAAATGTTTGAACTTGTATGAGTAATTTGTGTCATTCACATCATCACTGTTTTAGGTTGTATGAGTAACTTGTACGTGTGTGCATGGATTAAATGTTTGAACTTGTATGATTGACTCCTTGTGTTTAACAATATCTTCTTTCAAGTCATGATTCATCTATGTCTTATCTGTATTCAGACTTTGGCGACTTGGAGGCTATTGGTTTTCAGCCGATTCTCTTTAGTCTATAAATATTTGGCTAATTTTTATATTTCAAGCAACTTTGCTTACAAAGACTCTGCTGAACACCGGCCGGGTGCTTGACGAGCTTTTGTCGTTACTGAAAAGAATAGCTGAGTTTCCTTTTCCCTCTATGCATTCATTTTTTGCTCCTGCTCTGTAGCTACAAAGGTGTGTTCAATATGTTTGTTCTAGGAATGTGGAGTTGTATATTTCCTTCCAATGATGTATCCAATCACTCTCTGTCCATAGATGCTTTTGGGTGCGAACAAAAGGGAAGTAATACTGTTATTATTTTGGATATGAAAATTTCTTAACTGGATTGTTACCTCGTATACACTTAGTAAGTTACAATGAATCTAATTCAGGATTTTCCTTCCCATTAGTGATCTTGATATTAGTCGTTTCTCTCCTTTGGGCTTTTGGATTTCTATTTCTGCTGTGAGGATGGCAGAATTGGTACTAAGAATGTAGTTCTAAGCAAGTGCTTTTGCTTATTTGCTATGCTTTCGCAATTTCTATTCATGTTTTTTGGGATAGGTATATTTGATAAATACATTGGATGTTTTGTTGCATTGTGCAATTTACCACTTTTAAAAACTGTTTGCTGAGTTATTATCTTGATTACAAGAACATGGTTGGTGTTTGGAAATTGAAAACTTGCGGTCATGATTGCCATGTGAACTGCATCAAAAAGTGGTTATCAATGAAAAACTCGTGTTCTATCTGAAAAGCTGTGCATGATAATATCAAAGAAAAATAACAAGAGCCGTTCATTTGTTCTATTTTTCTTTGCTATATACCGTTGTTTATGCATGTGGATATGATCCTCAATGGAGGAAAAGAAACTTGTGCGAGATTGTTGTAACTAAGTAGGTGTTTGGAAGAGTGGTGAGAACCAGTTGTGAGAACCACTTTTATTGTAGCATGTGAGAGTTTTACATTGTAGTAATTTTTTTTATTGTTACTGTAGCATGTGAGAACTTTTTACTGTTTATAACTGAGTTTGTGGTGGAAACTGAGTGGTTCCTATCACTGCCAAACACCTCCTAAGCTAAGCTGAGCTGATTTGATTCAAGCTTCCATTTTTTTTTTTGTAAAGCCTTTTAAATAAAAAAAAAACCATTTTTAATCTACTTTGTTTTTGTTGTTGTTTTTTCCCACTTTTTAATTTATTAATTTTTTTGATTTCTTCATACAATAATGGTCCATTTGAGAAATGCAGTTGAAACTATGTTCTGCAGTGGCAATGCAATTTTGCGAGTTCCTAAATGGGCTATAAATCGGATGGGATTGACTCCATACACTCATATTACTGACTGGTCGTTTTGGCATGATTTTGAATTTAACAACAATCTTGTACCAGAGATAGAGATCTTTGCAAGGTTCTGCAAGAAGATCAAAGATATGTAATTTTGTTTGGAAACCTCAAGGACTGTGTAGCGTCTCTTCTATTCTTTTCGTGTGCTTTTTAGAAGAAGGGCCTAAAAGTAATATGAGCCCAAAAAAAAAAAAAAAAAAAAAGGTGCCTATGAGCGAAATGATGGAGGTGGTGGAATTGGTACTTTTCTTTTGCTTGATTGGTGGAATTGGTACTTTTCATGAAGAAAAGAAGAGGCGTCTCTTGGGTTTGGTTTTTTGTTTTTGCTTCTCTTGGGTTTGTTAATCATCCAACAATTGCAATCACCCCGTACAATACAAGCCTCTTACAATTCTACCTTTTTTGATTTACCGCATCTTATTAGTTCATCGTTCAACAAGATTAGTTGAACTGGAAAAAAAAAATATTTAAATATATGTAATATGTAAGAACTTTAGACTGTAATTTTATTTTACTTTATATTATAACCATTAAAAGCTTTACATCAAAAGTAATTTGAATTGATAATTTTACATGGGTGTTTAGAAGGGTGGTGAGAATCAGTGTAGCATATAAGAGTTTTATATTGTAGTAATTTTTTTATTATTATTATAATATATGAGAATTTTTTATTATTTATAATTAAATTTGTGATAAAAAATAATTGATAAAAATTATTGCCAAACACCTTCTAAATTAACGTGCCAAGTAAAAAGTCAATCATGTTTCCGGCTATGATTAATTCTTGTGGCTTTGTCTTTGTTCCCACTCATGAACAAATCAATATTATTCATATTGTAGAAAGCAATAATCCCACGCAATAAAAAAGAAGAAAAAAAACCGTACTGATTGCAAGTTGGCAATTGATTAGCAAAATAAATAAATAATAAAAATTGCAAGTTGTAAATTGAATCTTACTTACATGTCGTGCACGGTACTCGACTGAAATTACAATTATTGAATTTATACTTTAAATTAGGATAAAGATTTGTTTTAAAGAAGAAGCTTACCAGACAACAATACCAATTATTTGCCTTAAAAAAAAACAATTATTGGCTTCAACTTTTAGTTATTGTTACGAATTTATTTAAATTTTTTATTACTTGGTAAATTATTGATTTTTATATTCTTTGTTTCAAGTAGAAACGCATATTATTCTGTTTTTTATATTATCCTTTACCGAGTCCTCGCTAGAGAAGTAAACAACCTTATCTTCCTTGTGGTAGTCAAGTGGGTAGGGTACCAACCAGGGCCTCTTTCTTTTCTTTTCTTTTTTTTTTTTTTTTAATGATCGATTAATTTCTCCCACTTGTTCCAAATAATCTCTTTTTTTTTTAATTTTTTTTAATAATCGGTCCAAATAATGCTATTTTTCCTCGAGAATATCTCTTTTTGAGAGGACCGCGAGAGTATCTTTTAATCCCATTTTAAAAAAAGGATTTTATCTTTTAATTATTAAATTAAACAAAAGGACATTTAAAAAAAAAAAAAACCCTTAAAAAAAATTAAACAAGGGGAGTGGTTATCCGGAAATTCATTGCATCTAGTCAAGACCAGAAATTTCTCCTTAGGAAAAAGTCTAGAAAATTCCTTTTTTTTTTTCTTTTCCCCAAAGGCTGCACAATTCTAGACCGTCCGATCGTTTTTCGCCGACTCTATCGACCGCTCATTACTACCTCCCTTCCCCTATATAAACCCCCTCTTCGTCTTCTTGCCTCACATTCGCCTCCCAAATTGAAAAACCTAAGGTCTCTCTTTTCAATCTCTCTTTAAGAAATCACTCTCTCTCTTCCAATTTCTCTGAAAACATGCAGATCTTTGTCAAAACACTAACCGGCAAGACCATCACTCTCGAGGTCGAGAGCTCCGACACCATCGACAACGTCAAGGCCAAGATCCAGGACAAGGAAGGAATTCCTCCTGACCAGCAACGCCTGATCTTCGCCGGAAAACAGCTCGAAGACGGCCGAACCCTAGCCGACTACAACATCCAGAAGGAGTCGACGCTTCATCTGGTACTACGTCTTCGTGGTGGTATGCAGATCTTCGTCAAAACCCTAACCGGCAAGACGATCACTTTGGAGGTCGAGAGCTCCGACACGATTGACAACGTCAAGGCCAAGATCCAGGATAAGGAAGGAATTCCTCCGGATCAGCAGAGGCTGATCTTCGCCGGGAAGCAGCTGGAGGACGGCCGAACCCTAGCGGATTATAACATCCAGAAGGAGTCGACGCTTCATCTGGTGCTCAGGCTTCGTGGAGGGATGCAGATCTTTGTGAAAACCCTCACCGGAAAGACGATCACGCTCGAGGTGGAGAGTTCCGACACCATCGACAACGTGAAGGCTAAGATCCAAGACAAGGAAGGTATTCCACCGGACCAGCAGAGGCTGATCTTCGCCGGGAAACAACTTGAAGACGGCCGAACCCTAGCCGATTACAACATCCAGAAGGAGAGCACTCTTCATCTGGTGCTTCGTCTTCGTGGAGGTATGCAGATCTTTGTGAAAACCCTCACCGGCAAGACCATTACCCTAGAAGTGGAGAGTTCGGACACCATAGACAACGTGAAGGCCAAGATCCAGGACAAGGAGGGGATTCCCCCGGACCAGCAGAGGCTGATCTTCGCCGGCAAGCAGTTGGAGGACGGTCGTACCCTGGCCGATTACAACATCCAGAAGGAGAGTACTCTTCATTTGGTCCTCCGTCTCCGTGGAGGGATGCAGATTTTTGTGAAAACCCTCACCGGCAAGACGATCACTTTGGAGGTCGAGAGCTCGGATACAATTGACAACGTGAAGGCCAAGATCCAGGACAAGGAAGGGATTCCCCCGGACCAGCAGCGTCTGATCTTTGCCGGAAAGCAGCTAGAGGACGGTCGCACGCTCGCTGACTACAACATCCAGAAGGAGAGCACTCTCCATCTTGTGCTCCGCCTTCGTGGAGGGATGCAGATCTTCGTCAAGACCCTCACCGGCAAGACGATCACCCTGGAGGTCGAGAGCTCGGACACCATTGATAATGTGAAGGCCAAGATCCAGGACAAGGAGGGGATTCCCCCGGACCAGCAGCGTCTCATCTTTGCAGGGAAGCAGTTGGAGGATGGTCGCACTCTTGCTGACTACAATATCCAGAAGGAGAGCACCCTTCACCTTGTCCTCCGTCTGCGTGGTGGGGAGTTCTAAATAAGTTTATGCTTTGTGTTGATTGGGTTCACTCTGAACCAAAAAAATGAAGTTTATGTTTTCTTTTATTCTGGTTCAATGTGAACCAAAATGGAACTAGTTATTTTCGTTTTGTAATAAAGACAGCAATTTGCTCTACATAATTTCCGTTTCATCTTGTGTGATATGATAAACTAGTTGAATACAGATAGTGTTTTGCTCTTCATTATTTCGTTTTGATTTTGCGTGAGTTGATAATCTATCCTGCATTGGTGATGCATATATTGGTACTAGTTTTGTTTGATTATTCTTTCATGCTAACCAAAACGAACACTTTAGGTTGATTGTTATTATATGGTCCAATATTAAGCTAGAGCAAGAATTCGCTTTTAGATCATAACGGAAGTTGAGAGATTTATGTGATTATAGTTGTATGGTCCAATGTAAGTGTAGAAGTTTGTTTGGAGATTACGTCCAAAGATGTGATTTTTAGGTGATTGGTATTTTGTTCAAGTGCTTGATTACGTTTGTGTCTAAATCGCCGAGAGAGGTAGTGGGGTTTCTCTCTTTTGTTTTTGTTCGGGTATTAATATTTGTAGCGCTAGAGTAGTTTATGGTGCGTTCTAGGTGTAATCTACTCGAGCCAATAGATGTATATCGACCGTTGAGAAATCAACCTTCTGTATTGTATCAGTTTGTATTGATATTGTTGATTTCATAACCTCATTGACAGTGTACAAGGCTGCCTCGAGGTTCTTTTGATCTGGTGTGGTTTTGCTGTATAAGATATGGGATAATCATCATTCAGTCCAACATTGTGCAAGATAGATAGAGAATTCGTGTTGAGATAATAACGAAAGATGGACCATTTGGTTAATTTGCAGCCAAAGTTGTGTTCTCAAGTGATTGTTATTATGTGCTGGTGTACTGTTTGTTCTTTTTGGTTGAGTGCAGGGGAGTGGGGAGGGGATCCCTCTCAGTAGTGTATTTGCAAGAGTCTCTTTTGTTGTACCCTAAGCATTGTATTTGCAACAACCCTGTTGCAACTCAGAATAGTGCATAGTATGTCTTAGCCTTTGTGTGGCATCTCGTTGCTAAAAACTTTTAGCACCTACAATAAAACCTAAAGTTGCTACAGTATTAATCTTGCACATGCAATGTTTCAGTTTCAATTGCTCTTACAAACAATCCATCAGATTCTCATCATGTTTATCAAAGGAAAAGAAGGAAAAGAAAAAGCATGTTCAATGCAATACAAAATTGATATGGTAATAGCACATTTGACATTGAAGTGTAAAAAAGCACTCTTCAATATGTCATTATTAATGTTGAACTTGTTATACTCTTAGATATGCTATATCATTAAAAAGTAACGTTAGGGAGTAATCTTAACTCTTATGTCAACTCAAAGTTATCATTAATTCATTGATTAATTCATCAATTATGTTTAATTGATTGGTCAATTGATGTGAAAAATCTTTTAAAACACTTGTTAATAAAAACAAGATAATTCATAAGTTGAAAAATCTTTTAAAACACTTATTAAGTTGAGATTAAAGCTTGGTGTCCACGGTAATTTTCTTAAAAAAGAAGAAGATCCAATTAGATTCCCTCTCTCCTTTCTGGTCACTGTTGGCCACCCTACTCGGGCGAGAATTCCAACGTCAGTTTTTGACACCTCAGACTCATTGGTTAATTTGCAATTAAAGATGAGATTTTTGGGTGATTGTTATTTTTTCTAGTTCTTGCAACGACCATGTTGCAATTTAGAATAGTGCATGGTATGTATAACGTTGTTGGTCTTGGTTTTGAATAGAATGGAAAGTAATATTTATTATCTTTTTCTCATCTATAAAATTAGTTTGAAATTTAGCAAAGGAACTTCACTGTGTGGCTAGAAATCATTCAATGGACTTGACCTTTGTATTGGATTTTAGCTAACAAGTGAGATTTGAGAATCTGATGTTGGACTATACTTGTATGTGATTTACTCATGAAATCATCAATTTCTCATTTCTAAGCTGATCCATTTGATTATATGGAATTTCACCTCTATATTGGATTAGCTTACAATTGAGAACTTGACTTTAAACAAGTTTAGCTAGAGAGCTTGAAAACCATAATCTCTCTACTGTCCTTTTACGAAACTCTCCGATTTGTCAAATGAAAAATCTGTCGACCAAATGCCAATTTTGTGCTCAACCTGGTCGCTGACCAGATTGTGAATTGATCTCGGTACGTGTATAGTCTGTTCTTCATCTTGTTGGGAGCTTCCTCGTTGAGTATTGGCGTCGTTGAAATTGGACATGCTCGGTGATGTGAGGCTGCTCGTTTCTTGCTCACTTTTGTGTTGATGAAGAAGATGGACCGGGGACAAGGATTGCTGAGGAATTCCCGGAGAACTAGTGGCTTGCCTTGTCTGCTTCACATGCTTTCTTGCAGTGTGGTACCACTTTCTTAGAGCATTTGCCACTCTGTCGTTGAAGATCGTGAGTTTAACGTTGGATCCCATCTATTTTTGGTTGAAAAGACAAAAGGGTCACAAATTCCTTTCACGGAATTTGTGGCACTAGCAAGTTAGTTTGTCTCTCACCTGTGTTACTGGGGCATATAGAGGAAAAGTCACATAGCTGCAATGGCAAAGTGTTTGAATTAGGACCCTGCACATGTTTTTCACTTTTAGTATTGAATTTTCATAAATTTTCGTTGAATATTCTTTCTTTGGGTTGAAGTGAAATGCAATGCTCAATCTTGCATCATCAAATGTCACAAAAACAATCTATATTGTATTTTTTGGTAGTTATATAGATTATAGATTGTGTAGATTCTTCTTTTTTGGTAGTTATATAGATATAGATGATTGTTAACCTACGTCCTTTTTAACACTATTTAATTGACTTGGAAAGTCGTTTGAAGGAATCCCTCAGAAATTTTTAAGGGATTGGCAACATGGGAGTCATTTCTGTAATTTTGAAAAATGCAAGGTCGAATATTTGCACTTTACATTGACCAACATGAACAGGTTTTACTAACTTGTGTGTATAAAACTTACCCCATTGATATCCTGATTATAGAGTCTTCTAACTTGTCATGGAAGCAAGATTTTAAACCAAACTCATACTGCAAAAAAGATACGTGTAGAAGTAAGTATTCTGCCCAAGCGAAAACAGATCTAATAAATATCACAAACGAACAACAGAGGTTATAGGGTATTTGGCTCTCGGTGAAAACATATTGGTTCCGACCAACAAACAGTATAAAGCTCTCAACGGCTACAGTTAAATAGTAAAAAATGCTACAGTGTAAAGCTTTCACATGTTATAGTACTTTTCATTAAAATTGATTCTAACTATTGGTTTTAACCACACTTGGCTTACCCAAGTCCATGCCAAGAAAGCAAGCTGAAAAGCATTCTGTGGTAGCAGAAGAAAAGAGCATTAAAGTAAACAGTTAAAGAGTGACACATTCAACATATATTAAGATTTTTTTTTTCTTTTTTTTTTTTTTGATATTGGGTGTATTCAACCTTGCGAGGATTAAACCTGCCTTCTACCCCTTAAACCTCCTCATCCCAACCACTGGGCTAACCCAGTGGTGTCATGTGTGAAGTTTTTGAGCTGCATAGAAAAGAACCTCTGAGAGAGTTTTTGAGTTGCATAGAAAAGAACCTGAAAGAGAACAAAGTTGCTCAGATAAAGAATGAGGCGCGGATGCTCAAACCAGAAGGATCGTTGCCTGGTTGAACAAGCGGCGTCCTCTTAACCACCTCTCCCCTCTCCTGGATCCTCAGACCCGTCTTTGTTATGATCACTTGTAGCTTTGTCCCTACCAACAAGATGATCTACAAGCCATGTATCATTGTTATGACTCTTGCTCTTTCATGAACCTCACACTAAAACAAACCAAGAATGACTAGAAAATGATGCTTGCAATCAGTGGGATAAATGGCAGCCATAGATAAGATTTCCAGCCTGTATATAAAAAGATGTTTTAAGAGGCTTGTCTAAGCATTATGCAGCCATGGGCAAGCAAAATATTGTTGAGAATTTTGATGTAATTGAAGATGAAACAAAATTTGCTATGTTACCATTGGTATTAGATAGTGGGAATGGTACTGCCAAGAACCAAATTATGGGGCTGCAAAGTGAGATAAAAATTGTCACCTATCAGCAAGTTTTCTGTTCGACTGCCGCTAAATATAATTGTGTAAATCTTCAAAACAATATATTTGTGTTAAAAAAAAAAAGGCTCTACATATTGAAACAAAAAAAACTCCCAATTTGTCGAAGTAAGTAGAAGGCGCAAGATTTAGGAAAGCACTTGGTGCTAGTGACCTCCCTACCTGATCGCAACTACAACTTTGGAGTCCTTTTCAAGTGATCTGTTGATGTACTCTTGGAAGTTGAATTTGTTGTTAGTCTTAGGTGCCAAATGTGCCTGACAAGGCAGATGATTTAAACCCCTTGATTACAAGAATGCTTCTGATACAGGGAGATTGTAACTATAATAGTCCTTTTTACATTTTAGTTTTATTTTGTTATGTTTATAATTTTTTATTTAATTAGTCGTTTATTGTAGCAAGTGCTTGTTATCATTTCGCTAGAGGGCTATAAATTCCCTAATTAACTAATTGTAATAAGAGACTGGAATATTATTATTGAATACAAAACTTTTGACTGTTCTTTCCTAGTTGGGGATTTTCCCCTTAAGGGGTTCTCATGGAATTTTGAATCTTTAGTTTGGGGTAGGTTGATAAAACACTATGTTCCTAATTTCGTTACATTAGATTCTGATTTAACAAGGAGAAATAGTTTCCATCCAAGAAACAACAAACACAGAGAAGGAACACTGGCTTTAATTTTGGCTGGTAGAAGTGGAGGTGCCATTCATTAATTTTTACATCTAATTTTTTCAAATACAATGTCCTTGGAACTATTAATTTAGTGTCCACTTGCCCCTTCCCCTCTTTTCATTTTTCATTTTTCATTTTTTTAATAGGGAGACACGTTTGCATCTAATTAATATTTTAAAATCAATAGTGTTAAGAAGTGTGGAGTCAAATTTAACGCCCTTTAAATAATCACCCCACGTATAGAATTACAGGGATTGAGACGCACATGTCCCAGTGCCAACAAGAGCGTGCAACCACGTGGTGGGATAGAACCGTATGCGTGAGGCGTTGAAAAACAACGCGGCTGCATGTGAGGTGAAGCAAATATTCATAGTGAATGTAAGTTTGTGTGGACATAGATCTGTCTTTTGAAAAATACAAGTGCCCGGCCGCATGTGCCTGTCTTTTGAAAAATACGTTTTGTGTTTCTTGTGGTTTTTTTACCTGTTATTTTAAAACCTATATATATATATATATATATATAGATTATATTCTTTTCTTGTATGTAATGTATATCAAAAAATTAGCGTGAGAGAGAAGCTAAAGAAAGATTTTAAAGAGAGTATTCATCGTCATGATGAATTAATTTGCAGTAGTTGAAAGTGGATATAGATCTTACGTTATGCGTTCTTGTTTATTTTTCGTTCGTATATTTTTTCGCTTTTAGTTCAATTAAGGTATACAATTTAGGGGACATGTATATAATTAACTCTCGAATAAACCCAAATGACTATCTAGGATAGTAGGGCTATACAAAAATCGTTCCACCCAAAAATTTTGGGTTCACGTCATCAACCTGCCTGCTAACACACATAGATGGACAAACAATGGGTTGAGGTTTTAGGTGGCGGGTTCAACCTGAACCCACCAGCCAATTAATTTTTTTTTAAAAAATAATTCCTAAACTAAGAAAGAACGAACACAAGCCATCTTTCTATTTTACTTCTCCAATCTCCAGTTCTCCCTCTTATCTCTTCTCACTTCTCAGGAAAATTAAAAAAAAAAAAAACCTTATTTTGTTTAAACACCATCATCTAACATCTACTCTCCCCATCACAACCCAAACATCCTGCATTTTATCTCTCATTCCCTTTCCGTATATCCCCTCTATCCCAAATCAATCACAATAAATACATAAATAAATAAATAAATAAATAATAAAAAAATTTCAGACACCATATATTTATTCAGACTTTAGAATCACACCACTTAAAACCATATGCCCAACATCTCTCAACAATTTTGTTCAGCCCGTATACCTTCACCTAAATTAAAAAAAATTCTTGTGTAGAAGAAGAAGAAGAAGAAGAAGAAGAAGAAAAAAGTGCAGTCAGGTGCAACGTGGGAGACAAGTGGACAATATTGAAGTGTGTGTTGTGTAAAAAGTGAAACTAAAAAAAACTAAAAAAATACATTAGGCCCAATGTTAGAAACCCAACCAGTCGCAAACCGTCCGTAGTTCTACAGGCGGTCGGCGGTTTACTTACCTGCCAACCCACCATTTAAAAAAAAAAAAAAAAACCACCCGCCTCGTTCAAAACCGCCAACCCGCCTACCTGCTAGTAGTTATAATATAGAAGTAATATGAAGCTTACATTTCCTATCAAATGAATGACATGTTCAATGATTATAGGGACTAAAACCAGCACAAAACAGGCTACGGCCATTGCCCAACTTGGTGTTTCCTCCAAAGATCGCCCTTTAGATGCCTCAGCCATTCTTTTACAGTCACAACTATATATTATAAAGGTGACTATAAATCACATAGCAGAAGTATATAAGATATGTTGTATGGATATTTATAGGGTGTTTGGAAGGGTGGTGGAAACTGTTCGTTAGAACTACTTTTACTATAGCAGGTGAGAGCTTTATACTGTAGCCTCTGTTTTTTTTTTTTTTGTACTATAGCATATGAGAGTACTGTTTATAATTGAAAAAATGGTGGGAACCACTTTTGCCAAACACAAGATTAGCAAAGGATAAATGGAGATATATAGACTAGTAAGAGGAAATTTGCTGGAATAAGTGATCGTGAAAAGAGTAACAAACCTAGAAGGTGAAGTTTTAGATTAGAAGAGGACTTTGACTGCGGACTTATTTTTGGGGGACAAGAAGAAAGAATAAATAGTACATGGGGTTGGAAGTAAGTGGAACGGATCGTGAAAAGAGTAACAAACCTAGAAGGTGAAGTTTTAGATTAGAAGAGGACTTTGACTGTGGACTTATTTTTGGGGGACAAGAAGAAAGAATAAATAGTACATGGGGTTGGAAGTAAGTGGAACGGATATTGGACTTGGAGAATGTTAGCGTATGATATTCCGAATTCAGTTTGGTCCGACCTAAAAAGCTCGCGGTGTGACAATTGTGGTGAAAGAATAAATGTAGGATTTTTCATGAGATCTATGGTGGTAGCGGAGGGATCGGGCTTTGTGTTTTGGGTCATTTAGTTTATGTTTTGGACCCATAGGATTTTGTTTATGTCTATATATAAGATATATTACGTTAGAGTTTCATTATTATCGTTTTAACCTCCCTAATCGCCTCTATCTTATAATCTTTTTTGAGTTTAATGATTTTCTTCTTCTTCACTTGTGATTTTTTTTATCTTGGATTTTCACGTAAATCTTTATGTGTTTTTGTTTTCTGTTTCTATCGCATTATTTTCGTAACAGAGAATATAAAATCACGGGTTCCATTATGTGACAAACTTAATTACTTGTATTATCATAGTTCCCATGATGTGAAAAAAACCTACACATACGAATATGTGTCCGTATATGTATATGTGTATGTATATGTATAAAAAATAGGGGTTTAGACTAAGGCTTAGCCCACAAAACCCTTAATTCCTACCCCAAAAAACCAGTTTTTATTATAGTAAAAATAATTTTGCCAACTTCATTTGAATTCAAGTATGTTATTCCTTTCACATAATAATTATGATATGTTTTTCTTATATTATATATACATGTATATCACATACACACACACGTATATATAGCTGCTAATGTTTGTTTTTCTGCCTTGAGATGCTGCTTTCAAACCATATTTGGTCTTCAATGATAACAACAATGGCAGCCACTAGGGAGACACTTCTTCATATGAAAACCATGTCACAACGTATTTCACTAGCTTCCATCAATTTCCACGTGATAGAGAAACAACCAAGGTTGACTTGTGGTCCCGGGATACGCATTAATTAATTAGTTGAAAAGTAGAAAAGAAAACAAGCTATCCACTCTTCGTGACACATTATGATTCTAGTTAATCTCTTTGAGAATTTTATTTAAGATATCTTTGTAGTGTATATTAATATCAAGCGAATATTATGAAACACTCTAATTTTAAGTTGAAAAGGGGAAATATTTAAATATAAGATTATTGTTTTCATAAAGGGTTGGATGTTCACAAGTAGGTGAATTCACGATATTCGTTCAATGTAATTTAATCTGTTAGATCGGATTACATTGAGGAGAGTTTTAATAATTGGTAACAGATCGAAAAAATCCTAATCCGAAGGTTTTAAATTAAATTGTGAATTGAACAATTCTCAATCCGTGAAATCCGTAAACCTGAAAACATATATACCTTAGTAGAGTGTCTATATATAATTTTAATAATATGCTTAATTATATATAACTTTTCCTCAATTTCTTGTCTCAATAATTTAGTTTTTGGACAACTAGGCTTATATAATTTATTGCCAGCCATTTTGACGTTTATGTTTAAAGAACCTAGCAAACTGGGTGTTAAAAATTGCATTTCATTGACCTATTTTACTCCGATGGGTTGCAACAATTGAATTTTATTGAGCCATTTTGAGTTTTATTGAAACTAATTTGTCTTTAATTGAATAGATCGCAACAAATTGGATTTCATTATTTCATTAAGCTATTTTATAATATAGTATGTTTAATTCTAGACGTTGAAAATATGCCTTTAATATTCTTGTTTTTAAAGGTCTTAGCTGATCAATCCATGAAATCTGTGTAATCCAATATACAAAATGTGATAAATAACAGATTGAATTTTCTCAATCATTGTAGATTGATATTTTCTTAATTCGATAGTTTTGAATTAGATTATAGATTGATTCGTAATCCTTGAAATCCAATTTATGAACACCTGTAGTTTTCATTAGGGACAAACTTACCTATATTAGGCCTCAGCAGTTTGCTCATATACTTATATAAGATCTTCCCATGTTGTGACAAACTACATATACATATATGTGTATCTGTGTCTATGTGTGTTTATATGGGCATAGCTTGTTTCACTATGAAAGATAGGGGTTTAAGTTTAGCCCTCAATATTTATTCCCAAAAAACAAGTTATTTTTGTAGCAAAAGTCATAGGTTAATTATGCTAGGTAATTCGGGCGAGTTCAAGAATGTTACTCTTTTCATATAATAATCATATAATTTCCTAATATTATATAGATGCTTGTTTTTATGCCTTGAGATGCCTGTTTCAAGCCATGATCATCAACAATAATCAAAGGTCTTGAAGGAGAAATTTCCAATTCTAATATGAAAATACAATGTATTTCACTCGCTTCCATCAATTTCTAAGTGATAGAGAAACAACACAACCTAGGGTGACTTTTGGTCTTGGATATGAATAAATTAATTGAACTTAGAAAAGAAGAAAGAGAAACTATATCTAGTCTTCATGATTTATATTATGGTTGTGATTAATTTCTTTAAGAATTTTTTTTAAAGATTGAAATGAAACACGCCAACGCTAATTTTTAGTTAAAAAGGAGAGCAAGAGAGATTAAAGTCAAAAACAAGTTAAGGAATTAATCTCTGTTTGGCATCTCGATTAGAACAATGGTCCCGACCAACTAACAGTGTAAAGCTTTCAATAACTACAATAAAAATCAAAAAATTGTTACTACATAAAGCTTTCATATGTTGTCGTTTTTAAACCAACCACTACTAAAAAGTGTTTGTTTCATGAAGGTTTTAAACCAACCACTACTAAAAAGTGTTTGTTTAACCGTTGTGAAAAATTTACATGACAATTTTCCGTCAGTATAAAGCGAAGCTTACACCACGGTTTTTTACCATCATAAAAGGTCGGTTTTAGTTCAGTTTTGACGCGTTTTGAATACATCTTATACGAAGTTTCTGTTATAACCGGTCTCCCAATCACCCTATTAGTATTACTGGAGAGATTAATTTTGAACACAACGTTTGTTCAGGGGAAACGACTAGTGAGTCATTGAGTAGGAGATAAAACCTCCCCCAAGAATGGCTTAGTTGAAGTCAATAAGTAATCAATAGCTTTGTGATCCAATCTCATCTTATTTGCATGATCCAATCTCATCTTAATTAGTTTTTTCATTAATTAGGATAGTCAATAAGTAATCAGCACGCGTTTTGAATATTTCGGTTAGGTGGAAGAAAACGATTATGGCCAAAATTTCAATTTTTATATTCCTAATTAATGAAAAAACTATACATATTTATATAGTATAAATAAATGTTTCCTCTCACAGTGAAGAGAGGACGAGAGATTTAAGCTAAATTATATGACTAATTAAAATTAATAGACCAAATTTTAGAAAACTTTAATAAATAGATCAATTAGGTGTAAAATTAAATAAATTTTAAAAAAATATTCTCATCTTCTTCATCTCTCAAAAAAAAAAAAAAAAAAAAAAAAAACCCTAATACACCTATTTTTTTCTCTTCTCTCTCCCTCTCTTCTTGTTTCTCTCTTTGAAGCCATTTGTTCCACCACGAGGAGCAACAGATGCGATCATCACAAGGCTGAGTGAGAGCTCGAGAGCGATGATCATGGCGAGGCTGCAACGGAGACTCAAGATTGTGAGCAAATCCTTCTAGTGCCGGAGAAGACGATGTCCAAGGATTGACAAAGCACGACCGACAATCTCTAATCGCAACCATATCCTCCCGAGGACAAAGAACACAAAGTCTAATTATATGACTAATTAAAATTAGTAGACTAACTTTTAGGAAGCTTCAATAAATAGGCCAATTATGTGTAAAACTAAATAAATTTTAAAAATATCCCCAGCTTTTTTATATCCCTAGAAAACCTTAAAACACATCCTACTCCTCCCTTCTCTCTCTTTAAAGCCATTTGTTCCACCATGAGGAGCAACCAATGCGATCATCACAAGGTCGAGGAGGAGCTAGAGAGCCACGATCATCGCAGGGCTGCAATGAAGACTCATGACGGCGACAGACCATTCTAGTGCTGGAGAAGACAATGTCCAAGGATCGATGGAGCATAACCTACGATCTCTGTTGCAATAAAGCTGGCGACCATATCCTCCCGGCGACGGAGAAGACAGGGTCTGGATCACTAGGTCACTTCGGAGACTATTGCACGACTGTGCTTAGGTCCTACTTACAATCCGATTCAGAAATTAAAAAAAAAAGTAAAATACAAATAGCAGTAACAGATGAAATACCATTAATTTAATGTAATATTAACTATATTACAAATCCAAAAAACTATCACAATCATTATCATAAAAAGAATAACATGAAGAATCACTAATTTAATGATAGACTAATTACATTATTCTTTCAATGCAGAACCACAAATCATACAAGTCAAACAAAGACTCAGTAAAACACAAAGATATAATGGAAACTATATCAACAATTTATTAATAAACAACCAAAAAAGAAAAAAAAAAACAGATAACACTATTTCATTAATTTAATAACATAGCATCGTCAAAAGGCATTGCATCTCAAACAAAAACAACAAAAAAATAGCTGCGGAGGATCTCACATAGTTCTCAATCAAACTATAGTGTTCTGAAACAAAAAGAAATTCTCAGTCTTCCATTCCGCTAGTTGTTCTTCTAGTGGAAGAGAAAGTTGAAGGAACAATACAAATATTGGCTGAGGAAATTTTTAAATTGTAATTTTGAATACCGATTTGATTTTAAGCAACAAACATCATAATTCTAGGAATTTTTATTTTTTACTAAAATAGATCTAGTGATATCATAATCTGTTGGATATAATATATACGATATATCATCATTATTACAAAAAAATAAATTAAAACTAATAATATCATTATTAAGGTTGTTAATGTCTTTATATATATATATTGAGACATATAAAAAATATCTATAAATTAGAGACATATTTTGCCTCTACAAATAAAAATGGGCCACATGTCTTGTTAGCCAACAGAGAATTTTAAGATTTACTTTTTATAAATAATACACATGTTTTTTTTGACGTAATTTAATATATAATATGAATAATAGTACAACATAAACTTTTTGAAGTATGGCATCTAATTTTCTATTTCTCTTAACCCATGGTCCTTAGAATGGGCCTCATTAACCTTAGAAAACTGCTAGTGAAGGGGGAAGATGGAAGGGGTATTCTGAGAATTAAACTCAAAACCTCTTACACCCTAAGTGAGAATCATACCACTAGACCAAATGTCTACGTCTCAAGCACAAAAGCAAAATGTTTTACCTTTTAAAAAACAATTAATGCAAAATTTTAACCACTTTTTTTTGGTAAACACTAAAAACATAATTTATTACTAGATATATTTTTTTTAACCATCAAATTTATTAAAAAATAATTTTAGCTAGATCCAACGGTTTAAAAACATATACTATCGGTTGCGCCTCCTAAAAACTTAGGAAGTACAAAGAGAAAATTGCTTAACTCTTCAACAACTAATATGTGTTTGTTGCCTACTTTGACGAAATGTTAATTATAAAGACTTCAAATTTTTTTTTGCAATATTTATTCTCCCTAAAATAGAAAATGGTAATGCATGGAAGATATTTAAAAGTAGACTACCTAGAAGACGGATTATGTCGTTTTTCTTATTTTTTGATTTTGTTTTTAAGCTTTGTCGGTATTCCATCTTTTCTTTAGGGGAAAAATTGCAGAACTTTTATATGTTATCATTATTATTATCATTGAAAATTTTGCACAATATAACTAATTTCTGCCAAACTTTTATAAATCTTATGCACAACTATAAGTTGATCACCAAGCAAAAATAACGTTTTTACTTGATAAGAAAACGCCCTCATAATTATTTATGTGACCAAACTTTCAGAAAATCACATGGCTCATTTATCCGATTATGCATCCTCAATCTTGACATATATATGCACACACTAATATATATAAACAAGTTTTCAATATTTATCTTTTCAATAAATAAATATATAGGAGAAAGAGATGGAGAAGCAGAACACAAGTGAATTTATTCTGATCTGTTTGTGCTCTCATGTGAAGAAATACTTCGTCTAGGAGATAACAATTAGGAATTCAACTTCTATTTTCTCCAATGAACCCATCGACCAAAAGTTCACCAAGATCGCCAAGTTAAAACAATACAAAATTTGCAAAACCGTGATCAATTCTGTCTTTACAAGAAAGATAATTCTACACCGAACTCTATTACAATGTGAAGAGTTCAAAAAAATAAAAAAAACACAGATTCAAATTTCGATTGTACATAAACATGTAGTATTTGATTATAATGGTCAATTCTACACCGAACTCTACTACAATGTGAAGAGTTCAAAAAAAAAAAAAAAGGAATACAGATTCAAATTTTGATTGTACATAAACATGTAGTATTTAATTATAATGGTGATCAAATTTTCGCTGAGCTTTTAGCTCGAAGAAGACCAAATCTCTTTATAACTATTTATTTGTTTAAACTATGACTTTGATTTTGAGTTCTTAGACTTTCCCAGTCAAATATGCTAACTGGTCCAAGCTCACACTCTTTATATTTACAGTTGCTTTAGTTGGACGGCACGACCAAAAACTTTGATGCAACCATAAAATAATGAGACCGCTTTAGCTGGTCTCATAACCCGATATACACTTGGGATAAATCTGTAATTTCCTAGAAGTAAAGTAGAAAAAGTAAATAATACTTCGTATTATATGCATTTTGAGTCTATAATGCATACTCTATCCTTTGCATATACTAATCAAGATTATATTTGGATGAAATTGAAACATAAATGAATAGAAAACTACTATTTCACGTCGATTTAAATATATTCGAAATCGTTTAAAAAACCTACCTCAATTCTGAGGACTTTGTAAATCTTTAGATTTGACGTTGATTTTTAACCTTTGACATTATAAACCTTCCACGTTGATCACCTAAGACCACACTTTTGGGCAACCGACATCAACACTAATTTGCAATTATATTTGACGTTAAGTTGTTAGGAATCCGATGTTAAATGTCTTCTATATCAGTCAAGTGCGGTGATCGACATAGAAAAGGCGACACAGAAGGGGCGACACCACTTTATTGTTAAAGGTTGTAGTATAGAGGGATTAAATGAGGAAAAATTGGAAACATCTTGGAAGTATATTTTATGTCATTACCCCTTATAATCTTAAGTTTCAGCAGCCTACACATGACATAATCAGGAATTTATGAACATTCTTCCGTTACCTTAATTTGTCCTTCAAGGTCTTGATATACAAATTTTCTCTATTTTAATATTGCTTTACATTCGTTTGCACATGCATTATATTATTTAGTCCCAATAGTCTTAGAGCTAAGGTTTTATATCTTCGCATGTATAATACATTTATATATATGAAATTGATCGAGTTAAATCATCCCTATGGTTAGGATTTTTTTTTTAATATTTTGAGAATCATGGTTAGGAAAGTTAATGGTATGTGCTTTTAGCATTTTAACAATATATATCCTTTGTAGCATAATTGGTGGGTGAATTGTGTTGCATATATAGTCTTTTTATAATTCTGCTAGTGATTCTTAAAAGTTGTATATGTTAAATTAAAAATTAAGGAGAAAAAATGAAGGAAAAAAAAAGAATAGGGTATTCTTTTTTAGGGTAAAAAAATAGGGTATTGATTATAACTAGAAAGTTAATTAACTAATAAATAAAGGCTTGGTAAATGGGTTAAACTCACGAGCTTAAACTCAAACACTATAGTATGTAAGAGATTTATAATGTATAGGGTATTTAAAAGTAAGTTAGAACTTAAAGTACTGTAAGATGTGACAACTTTATATTGTAGCATACTTTTATTTTACACTGTCTAGCATGTGAGAGCTTCACACTATTTACATTGGAACTAAATTTTTCAAATACTCTTGTAATATATTTTTGCTTTCTATTATAATATATAAAAATTTTATACTGTTTACAGTACAAACTCATGAGTTTGCACTTTTTTACCCAATACATAATACATCGGATAATAATAGTGTAACATGTGGAAAAGAAATTTATTTAACAATATGGCACTAATATCTAGAAATCTAGACGGAAAGTACTATTCGAGGTTCTTTGTATTCATGTACATTCAATTAGATAATATCTCACGTAAACTATAATTTAAGCTGACAATTATTGGATATTTCAAATTTGATACAAGTGTTAATATAAGAACTAGAAAAAAAATGACATGACCGTCGACGGTTGGAGGGCGTAAAAAGTCAAAATTGTTATGGCCTAGTCTCTTTCCCGTCACATTCCTCTCGTCAAAAAAGCTTATGATATATATAAAGCTTAATCCATGGGATTTTTCAGCAGAAGAAGTTCGTTCAAAAAACAATATAACTACTGATTGATAACAAATCAAAGGCTAATTAATTCCATGGCGGCCGGAGATGATTCCAGTCGGTCTCTGGAGCATACTCCCACATGGGCCGTCGCCGTAGTTTGCTTCTTCATCATCTCCATCTCCCTTATCATGGAACATACAATTCATCTCGTTTCCAACGTAAGCTCTTATATATAATATTCTGCTTCATGGGTTTTCAAAACAGAGTTTTTTCTTTAATTTTTTTTATTTTATATGCATGCTTCAAAGATAAGTTTTTTTGCAGTGGCTCAAAAGGCGCAAAAAAATTGCTTTGTTTGGTGCACTTGAGAAGCTAAAATCAGGTATTTATAATGATATATATATATAGTCTTTGTTGTGTTTTGGTATAACTATAAACTCAAAAAATTGATCCTTTTTTTTTGTTATTATTATTATTTTCTTCAGAGCTGATGCTTCTGGGGTTTATGTCACTTTTTTTGACGGTAACACAAGATTACATAACCAAAATTTGCATACCAACCAACGTAGCAGACAAAATGCTTCCATGTCGCAAACAAGATGCTTCTGATTCAGCCGAATTAGTCAACCATTTTGTTAAGAAATTTTCACACGTGATGAGGCAATTACTAGCCAAGGAGAACGACGAGGAGACGACTAGTGCAGAGACCGATTCTTGCACCGCCAAAGTACGTTTTGTAAATGAATAATACTAGAGATACTAACTATAATCTTGATTGTTACACTAATTTTTGAAGTGTAAAAGTTAAAATTAAAGTTGGTGTCTTTAGCATTATTTTTCTTAAATTAAAAGAGACAAAATACAAAGTCCTATTTGAATAATAATAAGATGGGTATTCTTAATATCTTGGGTTAAATATTTGAGAAGAAATTTTGCAGGGAAAAGTTGCTTTAATAAGTGAAGATGGAATTCATCAGCTTCACATGTTCATTTTTGTGTTGGCTGTGATGCAAATTGTGTATAGTACTCTAACAATGGGTTTGGGCAGGGCTAAGGCAAGTCATTTCTTAATTAAATGAATTATATTAGTTTGAATTTTTATCTTCTTCTCTTATTTTCATTGCATTATTAGTAATAAGTTTTGCAGTCACCTTTATAGTTTTTCTTCCCCCTTCAATTTTTATTTGATTTGTAGATGAGGCGGTGGAAAGCTTGGGAGAAAGAGACACAAACAACAGAATACTTAGTTGCCAATGGTTTGTAATATATATATATATATATATATATATATATATATATATATA
>CAMOHE010046209.1:0-22997 GCA_946598075.1 Artocarpus hirsutus | reverse complement strand
TATATATATATATATATATATTTATATATTTATTTATTTATTTATATTTCTCTCATATATATTTTTTTTCCTTCTTTAAATTCCATCTTTAGAAATGTTGGCAGCTTCATTTTGACTCCCTGATTGCCTTAAACATGATGCCAAAAAAATGAAATTAAAAAACAGAAAAGATAAAAGGACTTGCATTAGTTTGAAAGTCAAAAAGTAATCCTTTTATTGTTATTATTTTTTTTTACGATTGTTCAAATATGAAAAAATCTTTCGAGGAACAAGACCCTAGCAGTTTGGAAGGGGTCCACAAAAGAAAATTCTTCTAGTTTGAGGAAAAAACTCGATAGATTTTCTAATCTAAAATTGAGTCTTAATTGTGGTGCTCTTACTAGTATTAATGTCATTCTTAATATTGTTCTTGAGAAGTTATATTGAAAATTCTTAAATTAACACTAAAATACTTTTAAATTAATGCGGCTGTATAAGAAGACGGATATAACTTTTGTTAATTTGTACAAAAAAAAATTGGGGCAAGCAGCCTTATTTGAGGACTGCAACTCAAGTGGTCCACACGTCTTTGACTTTTGGAATCATCATGAGCCATATTTGACATTGACGTAGATAAACTTGCTGGAATTCAGGGTAAAAAAAAAAAAAACAATTACTCGTGGCATATAAAATCTTTACATTATTGTTATTTTTTTTTTAACATGACAACATATTAGAGTTTTATATTATAAGAATGACTATTTTAGTTTTAGTTGAAACTAAAATTATCAAAAACATATTGTTTGTTTCACAGATCCAAATAGATTTAGATTTACAAGGCAAACAACGTTTGGAAGACGGCACCTGAACAATTGTGCAGAAACAACACTTCACATGTGGATTGTGAGTCCTTTTTTTTTTTTTCAGCAGCTTTTCTCCTGCCGATGACGCATAATTGTGATCTATGAATGTTAAATTTGATAAGAAATTAATAAAAATATATATACAAAATTGACCGTTTCACTTTTTATTACGGATCTAACAGAACTCTACTAGTTCAATATATGTATTTTTTGTCATACTGCTACCGTAACATTGTCATTATTATTCATCATTGAAAGAGAATAATTTCTTATTTGTTTACTTTTCTCAATAGTTTCTAATATCTAACATGCATGAAGAAATGAATAACGAGTTTATCTACTTTTTTTTGAATAATTTGTGCAGAAAAGTTTCTTCAGGCAGTTATACAATTCAGTAGCAAAAGTTGACTATTTCACCTTGAGACATGGTTTCATTGCGGTAATGGCCTCGATCTCAACTCCTAATACAGTTTTATTGCTGACTTACAGGAAGCATCAAATTAGTAATATTATTTTGTGTCACGTACCCTAATCAGGCGGTGACATGACGAATTAGTTAAGTTAATTAAATTAAAATTTTAATTAAACTTGTCAATTAGTTTAACAGTACTATTTATAAAACTATGGTAAATTCAAAACTTATAAATAATTACCTATAAATTAAAGCTAATTAATACGAGTCGAGTCATACCAGACCCACATTTGTGCACACACATAGTATCGATATAAATAAATACAAATCACAATCTAATCCAAATAAAAAACTATTAAAATATTACATACCTTGATTTAGATAAGCAAATAACCTAATTAGTAGACCTTATGGTCAGTTGCGTCATAATCAGTTTTATGTTGCGAATCACCTAGAGGGGGGGTTGCACTACTACAAATTGTGGATTCCACGACAGTTTATAACCGTCGTGGAAAAATTTTACGACGGTTAAAAAACCATCGTGAAAACTGCAGTCGTGGTACGACATGGAGTTTTCACGACCTTTTTTACCGTCGTGTAATATAAAAATTGACGCAAGAAAGGGTTGTAATGTAGTAATTTTCTACGACGGTTTTTCAAAAAACCGTCATAGAACACTAAGGATTCAACGACGTTTTCTTGAAAAACCGTCATGGAATGCCAATTTTTTACGATGGTTTTTTAAAAAACAGTCATGAAAAATTTGTATTCCCCTAAAAAAAATCTCTAAACATGTGGTGGGTATCGCAATAATACTTAGGCATCACAGACACATAAAAAGTAACATATTCTTACACCAAAATGCTAAATGTTGTTTAAAATTCTTTCAAACACCAAATACAAGTAATACATACTAAATGGCAAAAAACAAATTAATATAAATAATATTAAAACTAAAACTAAAGCTAAATAACACTAAAACAACCAAATAATGCTAAGTTTAGAACTAACAATAACACTAAAACTAAAAGTAATGGTTTGAAATTTACCAACGGCGGAGGAGTCGGTGGAACGACAAAGGACGAGTTGAAAGATGGTGGAGTCGGTAGAATATCAAAGGGTGAGGATGAATGGTGGCGAGTGGTGTCAGGTTTGTTAGGTGGGCCGTGGAGAGAGTGATAGAAGAATGTCAAAGTCGGTGGAATGCCGTGGGGGTTAGGTTTGTCGGTGGCTAGGTCGTGGGAGAGGAGTTAGAGAGATAAAAAGGGTTTGAGAATTAGTGGGTTTGAGTTAGAGAAATTTTGAATAAATAGGGAAAGCCATGTTGTTGGCGTGGGATTAAATTTTGGGGATACTAAAAATTTCAAACATGGGGAATATTCACGATGGTTTTAACTAAAAATCGTCGTAGAAGCCTCGGTACCTTTCACGACGGTTTTTATAAAAACCGTCATAGAAGGTCCCAAAGTTTGAAATTTTTAGTATTCGTCCAAATTTAACCTTCGTGAAAGATTAAATTTTGACGAGCTATTAAAAATTTTAAATATGCAAAACCTTCCGCAACGATTTTTACAAAAACCGTCATGAAAGATTAAATTGGACGAGATACTAAAAATTTTAAACATCCAAACCTTCCACGATGGTTTTTAAAAAAACTGTCGTAGAAGGTCTCAAGGTTTAAAATTTTTAGTATCTCGCCCAAATTTAACCTTCGTGAAAGATTAAATTTTGACAAGCTACTAAAAATTTCAAACATGCAGAACATTTCATGACAGTTTTTACTAAAAACCGTCGTGGAAGCCTCGGTACCTTTCACGATGGTTTTTATGAAAACCGTCATGGAGGGTCTTCTACGACGGTTTTCATAAAAACCGTCATGGAAGGTCCCAAGGTTTGAAATTTTTAGTTTTCCGTCCAAATTTAACCCTTTAACCTTTGTGAAAGATTAAATTTTGACGGGCTATTAAAAATTTCAAATATGCAAAACCTTCTACGACGGTTTTTATAAAAACCGTCGTAAAAGGTTAAATTGAACGAGATACTAAAAATTTTAAAGATCTAAACCTTTCACGACGGCTTTTATAAAAACCGTCGTGGAAGGTTTGGATGTTTAAAATTTTTAGTAGCCCGCCTAAATTTAACCTTCGTGAAAGATTAAATTTTGATGGGCTACTAAAAATTTCAAATATGCAAAATCTTCAACGATGGTTTTTATAAAAACCGTCGTAAAATGTTAAATTGGATGAGATATTAAAAATTTTAAACATAAAAACCTTCAATGACGGTTTTTATAAAAACTATCGTGAAAGATGTGGGCTATTAAAAATTTCAAATATTCAAAATCTTTCACGACAGTTTTTTTAAAAACCTTCGTGAAAGGTTAAATTTAGCGGGATACTAAAAATTTCAATTATCCAAACCTTTCACAACGGTTTTTATAAAAATCGTCGTGAATGATTAATGTGGAACCTTCTATGACGATTTTTATAAAAACTATCGTGAAAGATTAAATTTGACGGGTACTAAAAATTTCAAACATCCATACCTTCCACGACGGTTTTTATAAAAACCGTCGTAAAATATAGGCTACTAAAATTTAAGTCTTCCACGACGGTTTTTATAAAAACCATTGTGAAAGGTTTAATCTTACACGACGGTTTTTTAAAAAATCGTTGTGGTAGCTCCCGCCAATACCACGACGGTTTTCATCTTCGCGGGCGTAACTCACTACGTTTTTTTTCCTTATCACGACGGTTTTTAAGAAACGATCGTTAAATAAAGGTCGTATAATCTTGAATTTATTGTAGTGTTTTAAAAACAATAAAAGTATGAGTGGAAGCCCCAGTAAGACTTAAGCTTTGAAAACATTAAATTTTGATATGAAATTCATTATTAACACTAAGATTATAAAATATAGTAAATTAACTTTATTGATCTCATTCTTACCATTTGGTCCATTATTCAACCGGAAATAATTCTTATCACTTTGTCTTGGGCAAAGCCAATATAATCACTACTGTAGTGGCCTAGCTGAGTTTTGTGACCTACCCCTAAGGTTGCTCTTTGGATAACCCGATCTTTGAATATAGCATCATGCCCTAGTGTATCATTGCAAATGGTATATCCAACTTGTTCGATACCATTTCATTATTCAAGTCTCATATCACCAAATTTCTCATTTACATTCATTATTTCGTTTATTATGATTATTTTATTATTCATAAGCTACTATCAATAACTGAGTTTATTCATTTAAATCATTTCTTAAAACATATTCAGAAAACACCTTGTGGCCAAATCCCATTTGAAATCATGGCTACCAAAGAAGAGGGACTAAAGTCCTACCTCGTTATTCTATAGGAGAGCGTAAATACCGTAGTCTTGACCCACTATATGTCAGCTCATCGAAACCACGAACAACCTTCGATATAAACTAGATTCATCAATATCTATCTTAGAGTATTCTATATTACTATGCTATCTCATGGTGCCTTAATGTGCCTTTGATATTCACAAAATCACGTTACAAGTTCAAGGTCTCTATTCATGTTTTAAATGGTGGAAACAAGTGAAAAACAACCATGTTTACATAGCCTAGTTAGCCTGCCGAACTCTCTGGTCCGGCCTGTCAACCTTCTATAGTTTGGCCTACCGACTATCTAGATTCAGCTTACCAAACTGCTTGAGTCCGGCCTACCAAAGATATGAGTCCGGCCTGCCAAACTCTTGAATCTGGCCTGCTAAACTCTTGAATCTGGCCTGTCGAAACTCAAGTTTGACCTGCTGATCTGTTGAAATCTGAAAAATTCCAGATTTCAAACCTCGACCTTGTCGAGCTCAAAACTCATTTTAAACCTGTTTTTATAGTTCCTAGAGCATAGATATTGTTCAAAGATGATAGATTAACATAATAGAACATACTTAAACACTTTTCAACAAGATTTTCACAATTATTTTCAAATTATTCCGAAAATACAAAAAAATAAAAACTTGGTTTAGCTTATTTTTGTCTAATCAAGCTTAGATTCATGATGACTTGGGTTCCACAAACTTAGATTGAAGGGTTTTTAAGCTTAAGGAAATTCGGATTACAACTTACAAAGAAAATTAAAAAATTGAGACAAAAATTTGAAACTTTGAAAAAAAAAAGTGGACTAATCTCAAATTTTAGCTTTGAACTGAGTCTACGGAGGCTCAAACACATTCTTAGGCTTCCTATTCCACTAAGAATCAAGGGCTCTTGCTCAATTTTGGAACAAAAATGAGAGAGGGAAGAGAGAAAGAGAGTGATGGTGAGAGAGGGAGAGAGAGAGGGGTCCAAGAGAGTGAAAGGGAAAGAGGGAGAGTAAGGGAAACAAATAGAGGAGGGCCGAGTGGTTTTTCTCAAGCTGAAAACCATGTCTAGCACATGGTTTTCAAAGAATGATGTGTTGGGTATTTAAGAAATTGTTTTGTTTCAAAAACTCGAAATGACTAATAAAAATAATTAAAAATGAAATTAGTTAGAAAATATCACAAAATAATTTGATTAAATTCAAATTACAATTAGGATACTAATTATTTTTTAATTATGCTTAATTAATTCTTTGGGTGTTACATTTTGTAGCTAGGAACAATTAGATCTGCTTTATTATTTTCTAACAAAATAATTTTCAGGCTCACTTTTCAGCTAGACACAACAGCTTCAATTTCCAACAATACATACAAAGATCCTTAGAGGGAGATTTCAGTATTGTGGTTGGAGTCAGGTAGTAATTTATTTTGTAAATATATAATGCAATGTTATTTATTTTTTTAGGGAAATAATTAGATGGTCTTATTGGGACAAGACCATAATTTATAGAATTTTGAGAACTCAATTTGAACCATTACTAATTGTTCAAACTGAACATATTGTTGCAATTCAAATTTTGTGAGAAAAAATATTGTAGTAAAATTAGTTTGAGCTGTTAACTGCGTTTGAATCGTGGCTCTAAACACCATTGTATACAAGACCATAAAAACCATATCTATTTTTAAAATAAGGATCTCAAATTATGCACTACATTTTTATATATATCATTATAAATAAATTGTTAATTTTGATAATACAACTCTCTCTAAAAAAGTTTCTCATTATCTCCATGGTTCTCATCGCATATATATGTGTCTGGCTAGTTCCTGTTAAATTATAATATAAATTAACTGCTTTTGATACTTGTTTTACAGCCCTATGATGTGGTTTCTTGTTGTTATTCTATTGCTAGTGGACGTGAATGGTAAGAAGGAATTTTATTTATTCATTTATTTATTTATTTATTTATTTATTAGTTTCTTCTTCTCTCTAATAATCTTATTTCTTAGAAATTTAATTTGATCATGGGATTTGTTTGAGTTAATTTTTCAGGCTGGCATGTCGATACCTGGTTGTCCTACGTTCCAATGGTGGTAAGTAAATTTAATGTAGTTTGTGCCTAAATTTATTTATTTATTTATTTATTTATTTTCACACTAATTAATTTGCAAGTGGACTTTCTTAATTCGTTGTTCTAGATTGTGCTGGCCGTTGGAACCAAACTTGAAGTAATTGTATTAAGAATGGCTCTTCAAATAAAAGACCAAAACACTGTGGTAATTGGAACTCCTCTTGTCCAACCAAATGATGATCTCTTTTGGTTTGGGAAGCCAAAATTCGTCTTAACTCTTCTTCACTACGCTCTCTTTGTGGTATGTATTGTATGGTCCTCTGACTTCTCCATATTAAAAAAAAAAAGAAAGAAAAAAAAATTACGTTCCCATTTGACAACTTAGTTTGAATTAAAAGTTTTAATTAAAACTATTTTTACTACATTGTTTTCTCATATAAAATTTAAATTGTTATGGTATTTTAGTATTTTATTGAATAAAGATAAATATAACTATATTATTCAAGGCTTAAATAGAAGCATAATTATAATTTTTCTTGCAAAAAGGAACAAAACAATATATTTTAATTTTTCATAGGGGCATAACAATATATTCTAATTAGAGTCGGCAATTTCAGACACGACATGATGATACGATACGAAAACGACACAAGATAAACGGGTTTGGACTGTACGTTTATTAATTGGGCCATAAATAGGTCGGCACGAATAACACGAAAATAAATGGGCTAGATTTGTGCAAACACATCTAACACGCCTTAACACGTTCAATTAAATGGGATGTAAACATGTTAACACGGCACGACATGACCCGCCCGTTTATAACACATTTAAACTTTAAAATAAAAATATTTGAAATATTTGTAGTAGGTTAGTATTAATTATATATCGTGTTTTTTTAATTTTCTTTATTGGCTTTTTTTCAATTTTTAGTTAACTGAGTCATAAACATACCATATTTATGTTATTATTGTGTCAACCCGTCATAGCCAGCTTAGTAATCGTGTTAATTGTGTCGTGCCGTGTTAATTATGTCGTGTTCGTATTTGGCCTAAACGTGTCATGCTGTAAACGTATTGATATGAATACAACACGAACACGAATTCTGCCACCCCTAATTTCAATTATTTTGTGGGTTCATAGTTGCAATTCTTTTAAATGAAGTTGTAACTAAAATTTTGAATTACAACGAAAAAATCTAAATTTTGAAAAATGGGTGGGGGCACAACGTGGCTCTGTTGGTAGTTCAAACCAAATAGTTTTTTTTTTTCAAACTAATTTATTAAAGTATTTTCTCTCATAACCAACAAACCAAATAGTTTTTTTTTTCAAACCAATTTATTAAAGTATTTTCTCTCATAAAATTTAAATAGTTATAGTGCTTTTAATTCAAATAATTAGTTCAAACTGACTTCCAAAACATCTCTAGCTTTCAAGTAACGCAATTACCGATTAGTCCAAGTAAAGCATCGCTAACTTGCAAGTAGAATACATAGCGTGAAATAGCAATTCTCAGAAGACCCATTTATATCTTAACGACAATAATTGCAAGTCTAATAGCACTTAATTGCTTTTTGTTTTTTTTTTTTGCTTAGAACGCTTACGAGCTCGCTTTCAGCATCTGGGTCACAGTAGGCTCTCTCTCTTTCCTCTCTCTGTCTATAGCCCTTTTTTTTTCGTTAATATTTGTCTATAGGCTTGTAACATTAAATTTTTGGCTTTTAATTCCCTACTCTTCATCTATTTTTTTTTTTTTTTGGTGATCTTTCTCAGGTCGAATATGGATTAGATTCTTGTTATAATGTGGGCACAGTAATCTTTGTCATAAGAATTGTAATAGCGTAAGGCCTTGTTCTTCACCAATCACCACCTGCTTAATATGCAATTTCATTCTTTTGAAAGGACTTAATATGAAATTTTAGTGCAACAGAGCTTTGGATAATTGACAAATTCAATTAATTCCAATGTTTGTTAATTCTCCACCTCTCTGCAGGATGATGGTCCAAGTCCTTTGCAGCTACAGTACACTTCCTCTCTATGCACTTGTTACACAGGTGGGGTTTTTTTTTTTTTTTTTAATCATGTATATACATATATATTGTCAAAATTCTACAAAATTAGTGGAAGTAAAACTAATAATGTTTTGAACCTGTAAAATAATAAATACAACATAAAACATTTTTTTTAAAAAAATGTTTATTATTTTCTAAAAAAAAGACATAATATATTTCTTTTAGGGCATGGTGAAATGTAGTAGAACATCATATTGTATAATAGTACATTAATATAATATTTGGTATGACCATTGTAATTGTATAAGCTAATTTGTATGTTAATACAATTCATGTCGTGTTATATAATGCGACTCATTTTCAGTATACTATATTGTATTATTTTATACCGAGTCTATATATTCATGTTTGGGGTTTGGCCCGATTTGGGATTGGAGTTTGGTCAAGCTGACACGAGGTTTGGCCGAAACTTATAATTTTTTTAAAATTAAGAGGTCACAATAAAAATTTATATTTCTAAAAATTAGATTTGGCCTCAACTTTTTAAAAATACATTTTGGTGCTATAATTTTTAAAAATCTACATTTTGCTCCTTAATTTTTATAAAAATTTACATTTTTTTCTTTAATCTTTGGAAAATTACATTTTAACCCCTTATACAATATCTAAGTACACTAAACATGTATTGTCTTATGAGAATACAATACAATATAAACTTACCAAACATGACCTTTAGTTTCTTTAAATGTTATCCAAGAAAATGAACAACATTAAAAAATTTTTACTTATAATTTATTTGCAGATGGGTTCAAAATTCAAGAGCAAAGCGTTAGAAGAGCAAATGGGAGGCGTTGTAAAGCGTTGGTTAGCCGAGGTGAGAGAGAAAAGGAAAATACAAGAGCTATCTTTACATTCTCCATGTACTTCTTTGTCAGCTGAATGGAGTCCTAGAATTAGCAGTGTAAGTGTCATTGAAGCTGCTCCTCTTGTAAAAGACAAATCTTATAAAGGAGAAATCATGGAAGAAAAAGATGATCAAGAAGAAGAAGAAGAAAATGGAATTCAATTACAAAGACAAAGAAGAGTGGTAGTAATACAAGAAGAGAGTAGCTCATTGAATTTGCGGGGTCCACATCGGCGAGGAGCTCATTAACAAAACGAATAGTATGTCAAATAATCATGTTGATACTAATTATACGTTATTTTTCGTATTTGCATGAGGGTATAATTGTAAAATGAACTAGGTTAAATATTTTTTTTATATTTTTCTGTCTTTTATCAAACAATATAAAGGAAAAGTTTGCTCTGTCGTTTTTATTTTATTCAACTTGATGTTTTTCTTTGCTTTTCTTTTTAATTTTCCATTCTCATATATATTCGATTTTCAAAATGTACAAGGTTTTTTGTCGTTAATGAAGTTTCCTAAATAAATTTAAATGTAGAAAATATTTTAACAAAATGAAATAATATTATTTGAAGTTAAATAATGTAAGACATTTAGCGAGATTATCTATTTACATTTTACAGTGACTTTTTTTTATTAAAGAACGACAAAAAATACATTTATAAAAGAGACAAACATAATCACAAAAAATTAATATATAATAAGCAAGTCGCTTAGATGTTAAATTTCTATTGGACGGATGATGTGGTACACTCATTTTACTAAATTATTTTTCAGAAAGAGTAGACAAATATAATTACCTAAAATTAATATATTATGAGCAATTCGTTTAGATGTCAAATTTCTATCGAACAGATAATATAGGACACCTATTTTGTTAAATAATTTTTCAAAAATATGAAACACAAGCCACAAGATTCACATCTAGGATTTCCCTCAACATTTTCAATAATTGCACCTTCCTTTTTGAATTTTGGTCACCTAAAAACAAAGAGAATGAAAAAAAATTAATATATAATAAGCAAGTCAATTAGATTTTAAATTTCTATTGGACTGATGACGTGGTACACTTATCTCACTAAATTATTTTTCAAAGGAGGAGCCAAATATACCTAAAATTAATACGTTATGAGCAAAGCGCTTAGATGTGCACCTATTTTATTAAAATAAATTTTCAAAAAGAGAAAATAACATGGTACACGCCTAGGATTTCCCTCAACATTTTCAATAACTGCATTTTTCTTTTTGGATTTTGCTCAGCCAAACAAACAATAAAATAAAAGACAAGAAAAATAGAAGGGTTAGATTTTGGGCTGCCGCCATAAATACTACTGTCATCTTTCTTCAACAAGTCCACCGTAAAAACACAAAAGCTTATAGATTATAGATTTAAATCTCATTACAAAATATATTCTATCTAGACATTGATTGTATTCTCTCAATTTGTATTTATATGGAACTCATTGTTGATACTGTTCCTCGCTAGTACATTCTCTTTATTTTCTTATTATGTATATGTTGATATATTGTATGTTAAATCTATGTGTTTTTTTTATCTTCCTTTTATTTTCTTTTATAATTTTCGATACATCAATTGGTTGTTGCTTCCAAACTATAATCATTTTATAACATCCAGAGATTTAAGTATAATTAAGGAGTATATCCCCCTATTCATGGATGGAGTAAAAGGCGTTCTTTAGAAAAAAATATTTCCAATTATCTATTTACACTTTATTTGCACTTTATTTGATAGGAGAGATATGGAGTAGGAAAGATGGAGAAAGTTGGTATAATGTCCTTTGACTCGTCACTTAACTTTCTTTAAACGTTATTATAACTGAATTTCAAATTATCTCTCTTTCCGACGCTTCTGCTCATTATTAAATTAATGTGAAAATTTAAGTTTCATAGACCGTTTCAAAATGTAGTTCAAATCACAAAAGTTATGGTTCAAATTAATTTTATTACAATATTTTCTCTTGTAAAATTTAAATTTTAAATTAATTTTAGTTCAAACTTTTATTCTGAACTACGTTTTTCAAATGTCATATAGGAATTTGTGCTTTTTTCTCTCTTTCTTTCTTTCTTTTTTTAATTATATAGATTAACAAAGCTCATGATGGCTCTCAAGGGTATCTTGATGCTAAAAAGCAATTTGATGACGTAATTTCCAAGAGGAGTCAAGCAGAACATATCTTTGATCAGTTAAAAAAACTTTTGTTAGGATATGAATATGGCTCCCAAGGGTTGAAGTTTATCAAACTTTCTAAACAATATTTTGGATAAAAGCACTGTTTCAGAACACTTGTAAGCGAACATTCCTAAGCTTAATCTCTCTATATTATTATTCACTTGATCTTAATGTGGTTTTTTATTTCATCATTTGAATTTTTTCTCTTGCGGAAGGAGACTTATGAGAGACATTGTGGACGTTTATCGCGATATGGATCGAAACTTGCACGAGTATCTACAACCTGTGTGACTCAGGGGTCACTCGCAATGAGATGTTTGAAACATCAGTTTAAATTTGTCCATCAGCTAAGAAAAGAGAAAAAAACTTGTTTAACAGAACTTGATGTCTTATTCCTTTTCCTAATTTCTGCAATATTTTTTATATATATATATATATATATATATATATATATATTCATGGGTGGAACTACATCTATATTTTAATGTTTGGCTATATCCTGTGCTTTTGTTGATATGTTTTCTGATTTTCTTATTAGACTTATGGCAAGTCCAGAAAAAGGGAAAGCACTATATTGTTATCTTCCCACCAGAAATCATACGATATTCGATAAAAATTTAATTTTGCACAAATATCCTGGTTTATGTTCTATTTCCTGAATATTTACCTTGGGAAGAATATCCTAAATTACAACATGACTAGTAGTGTGGAAAAACTTTCCAAGAAGATTGAAATTTTAGTCCGCTCTGTAGGGTTTCATTGATTATAAACTACCACAAATGATTAATTTAAGGCACCTTTTTTTTTTTTAGTGTAATGGATAAGGCCACAGTATAGAATCTAGTTTTTTTTTTTTTTTTCCTTCTTCTTAAATTATTATTTCTTGATATTTGAACTCGGATTCAATACTTCAAAAACAACTCACACATCTACAAAACAGTAATTGGGCATATAAAGACCATTTGGAAGCTGCTAAGTAAAATTTAGCAATCTCTAGCCAAACCAGACATTTTGGTCCAAATCTGGCGTTCCCTTATTTGCAAGCTTTCCTTTGTCTACTTGGAGTGGCCTTTGCTCTCAAATTGTTCTAGAGAAAAACTGAATTTTACTGTTATTTTTAAAAAGGTGATTATTTATGAGCATCTAAAGCATCTCTCCTTTATTAGCTTTAAAAACACACCTACACTTTCTTTGAATCAAACTTCTTTTTCACATACAACATTTGATTCTGGTGCCTCCAAATTGATTGAAATCCTACACAAGTCCCTTCTCAGCTCACCCAAAAGTCACATTTTGGATACAACTGATAAACACAAATGCATGTATACACATGCTTATAATTTCTGTCTTTGATCTTTGTGCGTGGCACATACTAGACACAACTATAAGAAAAATGATTTTATAACCAAAAAGTACAGTAAGAATCAAGAGTAAAATTCTTCAAACCCCACCCTGGAGCATCTTTCTCCGGTAGCTATTAAATTGTTTTTTTAACACTAAGATATATGAGTGTTCATGTTAGAATTTTACAACGCGTGGCAAGAATTGTTTCTAATTAAAGATTAAACTGTTAAAAAGTTATTACAACAGCTAAGTAGCAGTTCCTACCAGCAAGTAAGAGACAGTTTTTACTATAAGAATTCCCTTGTTTTTTACCCGGCTTTTCTAGGATTTACCATCGTTTTTTTCTTTCTTGGGATCCTACTAGTGTGGCATTATGTGGGAGACATTGACATGAAATTTTGTAGTCATGTAACATTCATAAAAAGATGATTTGTCCTTGTGATAGGCTGGGGTACACTTGTTTCTTGGAATGTTGTATTGAGAGAGAGAGAGAGAGAGAGAGAGAGAGAGAGGGTGAGGACAATTCTTCATTACTGACCACACCCTCCAATTATACACTATGTGGTTCCCGCACTTGAACTTAACTTTCCCACTTTCATTTCCATTCACTTGTTTCTTTTTTTTTTTACTGCGACCACAACTCCCACTATGTATTTATTTAGCTTCTTCTTTTGCAAACTCTTCCCTCTCTTCTTCTCTTCCCTTCATGGCTAATAACTACTACATGTCTCTTTTGGAAGCCATGGATCATCTTTGGTTCCACCAAATCATTCTTCTGTCGCAACCCTTTTCGTTAATCGCCTCTCGAAGCCTCGAAACACCCAAGCCTGTTTTAAGCACAGATTCTTTTAAAGACTCCATTTCATCTCTTGAAGATGAAAAATTATCGCCTACTACAGATGACTCATCAGAATCACCACCAAAAACTCCTCAGGTAATAATTACTTTTGAGTATTATACTAATGATAATTCTCTATCACTGACATAAAAAATTAAGCTTAAATTCTGATGTTTGTTATTGTGATTAAAAGAGATCAATATTCTCCAACTCAAAAAGACGCTCACATTCTTCGTCGCCAACAAGCAAAAAATGCGCGGAGAATCGAAGACTCTCGGGTGCAACAAGTACTAGAGTGCTAGAGAAATCCATGAGCTGCAGGAGTTTGGGAGAGCTTGAACTAAGAGAAGTTAAAGGGTTTATGGATCTTGGATTCGTATTCAAGAAAGAGTACTTATGCCCAAGAATGATGAGCTTAATACCGGGTTTACAAAGGCTTAAAGTGTACAAAAGCCAAGATAATGATTCCGAAAATTATGAAGGAGAAGATGATCAAGTTGAAGAAGAGGGAGGTGTAATAAGGCCATATTTATCTGAAGCTTGGCTTATAAAGAGACCAGGTTCACCACTACTAAATCTAAGAGTTCCAAGAGTCTCAGCCGAGTCTGACATGAAGAAACACCTAAGGTTTTGGGCTAGAATTGTTGCATCTGAAATTCAACATGAATAATCATTAAGTCATCACTGTAATTAATTAGAAATTAGATTTTTCGCATACAGAGAGATTAGCCAATAGGTTAGAAAATATGTAAGGAATGCTATCTGCGCCCGTGAGTGTAGAATTTGAGCACCTCGTTGATGTGGGTCCATAGGACCAACATGAATTAATGGTTTAGATTTTATACTAATGAGTAATTGCAAGCGCAATTAGCATTTCCTGTTTGGTCAAAATCTATGTTACAAAAATGAGTGCTCTATGTCTGTCTAATTTGTGTATAAATCAATAAAGGAGTGCAAATGTTGTACATGTTTTATTTCTCATTGATTTATTAACTTTCCTGACTTCCAAGAAGGCAGGGAAGGGAATATATTATTAAGCTAAACTTGAGGCAAAAAGTGAAGGCAAAATGGAAGAGTCACATTACTTGAAAAGACGTATTCTTTGCTTTTATTATATAAAGGAGGATAAAGAGATAAGGTAACATGGCAGCAATAAAGAAGGATAAACATTCACGAAGGGAATCAAAAAGGGGCCCCCCATGATAAAGAGTTTTGAGAAAGAACAACCAGGTCAAGATGGCTTTAAGAATAGGCCCTATATGCAGCCAATACCCCCATTACAAACAATATTCCTTTTTTGGCTTATCTTTGCATAATATTCACATTTAGGTCCTTTTTCTTCCCGTGGCCAACCAATTTACCTTCATTTTAATAATTGAAATTCTATGGTAAAGTTTGCAAAGAAATGTTTTTATTAATAGGACTTTGTTTTAAAATGCTAAATTTTAAATGACAGTTAAAGCTCTTTTTTCCCAACAACAAATCGAAGATCTTACCTTCTCAAGTCCTATGTTTTTTGTTCAGCTAACATTGTTCCGCTCTACTTATTTTTGCTTATTAATCTTTATCAAATTTTGTTGGTTTTGAAGTTTATATTTAGATGTCAATTATTATATCTTACATTTAAAAACATGCACTACTACGAGAATATGTCCTCTTGTGAAATGATCCTTTGTTCATTGTCCTGAAGGAGAGGAGATTAACCTTACGTTTGGCAAATAAGACCAAACTCATGAGTTTTAACCGTGAATCGTATAAATATCTCACATACTACAGTATAAAATAAATATATGCTATAAAGTAAAGCTCGCATATCGTATAGTGTTTAAGTTCAAAAGCATAAGTTTAAACTCATTCGCCAAACATCCTATAAACTTGGGGAATTAAAATGTGAGTACTATCCCTTGTGAAAGTTTGTAATGCTCCAGAATTTATTTAAGTGTTATTAGAATGTAAAATGGTAGATTAGTGTGCCGTAATGAATATTTTAAACTTAATTTGATTATTTTGTGAAATTTCTAAATTTGTGATATTTTTGATTATTTTAATAATTTTTAATTACTCTTAATTATTTTTAATTGTTATTTTAAATACTGAAAACAAAACAATTTGTCAAATGACCAAGACATCCCACTTTGGAAAACCATGTGTAGAACGTGGTATTTTTGAAAACAACCTTCCATTTTCTTTATAAAATCTCTCACTCTCTCTTTCTCTCATTCTCACCCACACTCTCTCTCTCTTCCTCACTCTCTCTCTCTCTCGGTTTCTCTCTCTCTCTCATTCTCTCTCAAAAATTTTGAAACAAAATTCAATTTCAAGCTTTGGGTTAACAGATTGAAAGTTCGAGAACTTGATTTGACGACCAAAAAGGCGATTTAAAGCTTTGATTTGAGATTAGTTTCTAAATTTTTAAAACTTTTTAAATTTTTCAATTTTTCTTGCATTTCAAAATCTAAGCTTTTCTAAGCTTAAAAATCTTTCAATCTAGGTTAGATGAACTTAGAATAACTAGAATACAAGCTTCGTTTCATCAAAAATGGATTTAAATCAAGATTTTTTATTTTTCTCCATTTTTCTCTATTTTCAGATTTATTTGAAAATTTTGTTTAAAACTTGTTTTAGAGTATTAAAAAGTAATCTACTATGTTTTTCTATCAATTATGATCATTACCCATGCCTAAGAATTGAGAAAATAGGTTGAAATTAAAGATTCGGGCTCGAGGAGGCCGAGACCCGTGCCTGAAAAATTCTAAAATTTTTCCATATCGGCAGGCCAAACTTCATGTTCGGCAGGCCAGATTCATGTGTTCGGCAGGCCGGATTCATCCGACTTACAGGTCGAACCTAGAAAAGTTCGGCCGACCGAACTTGGTTTTCTGACAGGTCAAACTGTGTAGTTCGGCCGACCGAACCAGGGGGACCGGCAGGCCGATCAAGCATGGTGAAATTTTATGATTTTTCACCCGTTTTTATCGTTTTGAACTCTAATTGAAATTTCAACTTTGTAAAATGATTTTATAAACCTAAATGGTACACTAGGACATCATGAGATAATTTAATAACATAGGATATCTCAAAGTTAGATACTGATAAGCTAAGTTGTTATACATTTAAGGTTGTACGTGGATCTGCGGAGCTAACGTATAGCGGACCGAGATTACGGTGTGGGACACCGACACGAGTATCGAGGTAGAAATTTTACCCCTTTCCTTTAATAACTTGATTTAAAAATGATTTTTGGCCAAAAAGGGATTTTTATCAAATGTTTTCAATAACTGATTGAAAGAGGATTTCATTGAATGTTTTTACAAACGGTAGATTGAGGTAGATTTCATAATAAACCTCATAATGAATGTAAATGATTATAGTTAGTAAAAAGAGATTTTAATAATCATAGAAAGATATATATATAATTATGTGTAAGGACATGATATCATATCAGAGATCAGGTCATGTAGTGCGCGACCTTGGAGGCAGTTTTCGATACCCAGCTGGGCCACTACGATAGTGAAATACATATGGTTTGCCGAAAAAAAAGAAAATGGTATTCTTTCTGGTCGACCTATAAAATTGTTTTAGTAAGATAAATCTTTATTGGATTCTTATTTACGCATTTATTTAATTGTTCAATTATTTTTTTATTTAATTATTTATTTATTTATTTACTCATTCAAGTTCATTTTCTAAATGTTTATTTGTTAATGGGATTTCTTTTAAAATCCAATGTTTTGAATAAATAGTCCTACTAAGCCTTTCACTTACGTTTTATTTGTTTTAAAATCTTACCTCTTAGGTGGATATCAGCTTAGGATCGGAGAAGAGTCCGCTAACCGGACTTGCAATCAATAGAAGATTTGGGTTGGTTATATTACAACAATTCAAGGCATGTAAAATCTTAACTTTTCCTTTTATTTTGAACTGTTGTTGTATTGTAATATTATCAGTTCTGTGTGTGTGCATAAGATGTGAGTCAGTGGGACTCATTCTCGCCTCACCTTCTATTTTATTATCTTTTCATTGCTTATTTTATTTTATTATTTTATTTGTTCGAATATTATAACTGCTCGTTTTAAATAAACAATTTTAAAATTATCACATTTTTATTTATAAATTTAATCCTAAAAACCCAGTTTTTTTAACTGAATCCTTGTTTATTTAACTTAATTAATCTACCACCTTACCTTCTGTACGCTAGGCATGACAAAGTTAAAACAAGAATATTTTGGTTTAGATCACACTTTTGTGTTGACTTTTTAATCTGGTGGTTGTTGGCAATAATATTATTTGTAGATATAGCATAATAGGCATCACAATTCACTTTCATATAATGTCTCTCTCTCTCTCTCTCTACAATGGTTTTTTGTAGCTTTCTAAGAATCCCTCTCAAAGGCCTGATTATTAAAGGAGAGGACCAGATTTGGTCTAAATTTGTGCAGTATATTGCAAGACAGATCTCATAGTGATGGTTGTCACTGCACATGGCCCTAATGGCTGTGACTATATTTCAGCATCTTGTGGGTTATATGTTACTTGTACTACACTACTTCTACTATTTAGACTTTGGCAGTTTTTGCTTACTTGGCTTTTAGCAACCTTAGTCTTTAATCTTATGTTAGTAAAGTTATTCAATATCACTACACATATATTAATATGTAAGAAACATGTGATCCCACATATTGTCATGTACAACAGTATTTGTCACACATCACGTCAACATTAATTTCAGTTTTTAGCCTTAGTACATGGTCTCTGCCCTCATGGCTAACTTTTGGCAAAATCACAAGCAAAAGAAGAGGCGTCTCCAAAAACAAAAGAGAAATTGGACACCTTCACGTTGTACTCCTTATAGTTATGATGGAGAAGGTAATTTATTCCACCGGTAGAGAAAATGTATTTTAGCTGTTAAATTAAGATTTCAACAATTTGATATGTGCCTGTTTATCTTAAAAATTTTGCAGCGTATGATACAAAACTGTTTCTGGTCTCAAATCAGGTTGTTAAAAATTTAATCAAATAGCTAAAATATTCATGCTCCATCGATAGAGCAAAATTACCTTTTCCACCATAAGAATTCCATTTTTTTCTTTTGAAAACTTTAATGGTAAGACATGTATTGGTACTGTTACTGTAAGTATTAGATTATAAAAATTTGCAATGCTTGACATAAAAACTGTTTTCAAGCATAGATTTAATTGTTAAAAAGTTAATTCAAATGTTAAAATAACAAGACCTATCAGTAAGATCAAAACGTTTGCCTACCACAATTTTTTTTAGTTTTTAATGAATAATTTTAAAAAAAACTTAATTTGCTATTATTTGTATTTATCTAAAAAATATATTGCTATTATTCTTTGACTTTGTTGTTACTTTACTATTAGTTAGTTGCAAACCGATTTGCAAAAATTAGATAAGATGGCATATTGGTCAATATATTTTCTAGTTTTATTGGAATAAATTCTTAAAAGAAGCCAAGTTAATGTATATATATACAGATACATATATACTATCTCGTTGTTTTGTTTTGTACATGCCTCTTTTCTAGGATTGGAATCTGACAACAGCACTTTTTCGGGATTCTTGGCCCTAGAGATCGAACTCTGAGTTCCACGGTGAAAAATCTGGAGATAAGTGTGATCTCGTGATCGAAGAGGTTGGGCTTTAACAAGGTGGAGGAGGGGGAGCCGACGGCTTTTCAACCAATCTTCTAGACATATCGTCTTTCGGGTGGCTTTATACGTCTTGGAATTCGACTCATGCAAGAGAGTGGTGGTGCTCTGTCTGTTATGGCTCCGGCTTATTGTGGCTCTATATTCCCAACGTCTTTGGTGGCGTGGACTGGCTTATTTTGTTGGTTCTTCCCGTATTGCTAGGGTTTTTATTTTGTGGTAGATAGTTATGTTGAACAATAGCAATGTTGTTTCCACTTAATTGTAGTTTTTGTAAGTTGAGATTTAGTTTTTGTTTCAAGTATGTAATAACATAGGCGGTCTCTTCACCCTTTTAATTTGCTTATGATTTGTCAAATCTATGTCATGGCGGTGTCTTAGTTTTGTTGGACTTATGTTTACACGGAGTTGGTGGTGGCCTTAGTGGGTTACCGGCTCTCAATCAATCAAAGGTCTCCAGTTGTAGATGCCTTGTCAAAACAAGGTTTATGTGTGTTTCATTATTAATATGCCGAGAAAATTTCTATTGTCCGATCTTAGTATACATTTTTCTTCTTAACGTTTATCAGATTTTATTGATGAATCTAGTCTCATTTGTGTACTAGAGGGTCAATCATCGGTGTCTGTATCTTTTGTTTAGTTGAATATAATTCCCTTTAAAATGTAAAATAAAAGAAGCAAAGTTCATGATCATGTAATACCAACAAAATGAAGCTCAAAACCAATGACATCATAGTGTCACAATCTGAACTGGTTTATACAGTAGCTCTTTCCATATGATTGATTTTATGACGTACTATACATAGTTATTACAACTAATAAAATTCATTGTTAACGACGTCAAGCCAACAAGAAAGAAATATGGATCACTGAATTTCGAGGAAAATGAAACTTGTAATTAATTTAGTTAGCTAAAGACAAACTTTCAACCACACTAGTTTTTAATACTAAAATGCCCACTAATCTATTATCATAGAAGTGTTAATTTCTCACCCTGGTAAACTTATTGGCAGTCTTAATTTTGTGGATTAGTAATTTGCACAAGAGAATAACAATAATTGTTTCACCACTATTTTTTTTTTTTTATTAATCAATGAGGGTTGACATGGCAATCCAATTTTAGAGGTTGATCCTCACTAACACCCACTACTAATTGTATTAACCACTCCATCCTTTTGTTAAATTTTGTTGTGAAATTGATAAATAATGATTCTTTTTTCTTTCTTTTATTGGAGGGTAGGGCAGTGGCATGTATCATAGGTACATATATAATTTCATAGTGGGGGTTCAGAAGTTTATTAATATATACATTAAAAAACACTATTCGATGCAGGTTTAACTTAATGATAATTATTTACCTGACTTTATTATAAAGTGTAAAATGTAAATCCCTTCTATCTAAGTTTTTTTTAAATAAATAAATTACTCCTTTTATTTTCAACTGTTTATAATAATTTTTTATGCCAATAAATTATGTTAATATTTCTCTACTTTGTCACTATGCATTATTTGTAGTAATCTTTGGCTGTCCATTTATGAAGTCCTTATTGGGAATACATTCCTTGTCACACATTGATTATAAAGTAATCCTATCCCTAGTGAATTTTCCTTTTTTCTTTTTTGATATAGTGGTCTCTAGTGAATTTTCAGCCACTTATAATGCAAGTTCGGCATAAAACTCTGCAATTTATTATTCATAAAAAAACAAAACAAAAAATGTATTATAGTAGGCTTGTAGCATAACATTTTTTTAATAGAATAAAACAATTATAGCTAATAAATCGAAGTACTATTTCCTTTATTAACAAACATCATCAAATTGTTTAACAAACATCATCAAATTGTTCGGTCATCAATTGTATTTGCAAAATTTATACTAAAACAGATACTTCTTGTCGTTGTCGTTTATTACTATCTCCTTTTTTTCCCATCGGATGTCCACTTAAACATTCCTATATAAAGGCTTGAAAATAGCCCAAACATAGTACAAGAAACCAATTGCTTCTAGCTACTTAATTACTCAAGAGCTAGTTTAGTTTGAGAAAATATTATGGCCTCCAACAAGAAGCTATACTCTTTCTTGAGCTTCATATTATTGTTGTTCTCATTTCTCTTGCAATGCCATTCTGGTAAAATTCCTTTTTGCAATTTATCAGAATTTATACACTAATAATGATTCTATTATATTTACATTTTCTTGTGGGTTAATTAAGTATATGTTTATGTAGGCAAAGGTGAACTTCAGTTAAACTACTATGCCGAAAGTTGCCCAAAAGCTGAAGAGATCATCAAGCAACAAGTCATCAATCTGTACAAAAATAGATTAAAGCAGAAGACAATTTTCTGATTTCAAAAGCCAAATATTTTTCTTGCCAGTTCGGATATTATTTTGAAACTTTTGACAGTTTAAAAATCTTTGCAATAGATTAGTACGTTGAAGCTCAAAGTTAATTTATAATCAGAAAGAATCTTGTCTCCCCGTAAGGTTTTTGTTTTGTTCATGTTCCAAGTTGAACGCGAATTCACCCAAAAACGCAACATTCAAGACAAAGATCGTGTAACAGTATAAACAAAAAGCAAAAAGAAAATTCTGTCTTCCAAAGTAACATGTTCTTACTAAAAAGAGAGATTCAATTTATGTAGTTGGGAGGACCACGAATTGAGATGAAACGGGAAGAAAGGACAGTAGGGAAAGCTATGCAAGTGTTGTGGATGACTTCATTCCAAATCACAACGATTCAATGTCTTTAGTGCTTTCCCGGTTTCAATCCATTGGTATTGATACTGAAGGAACAGTTGCACTCTTAGGTAATACATATGCGTGCATGTGTGTGTGTATATATTATTCTGTTTTTAGTTTTTATGTTACTCTTAAGAAAATAATTAATAGTTTTATTGAGAATATAATTCAAACTTCTATAAAAAAAGTGAAAAAAAAAGTTTAAACTAGTTTTGATGTAATGTTTTCTCTCATTAAATTGTTACAGATAAAAGTAAGAGACAAAAAAAATAAAATAAATAAAAGAGTACAAAAAAGACACTATATGCATCATGCTTTTATCAAATTGAGTTTAACTGGTATCTTTTTAACCTGATATAATTTTATTATATTTTACTATCACATAAGTTAACGACATATTATTTACGACATGTAGTTTTTAAATGTTGTTAAAAAGTACATACAACGACATCTCCAACAAAAATGTCATTAATAACATTTAAAACAATAATTAACGACATCTATATAGATGCCGTATTAAAGGTCTCCTTTTAACGACAATAGTTTAGTGTCGTTAAATTATTTAACGACAAGTAGGAGATGTCGTCAAAGCCTTGGAGATTCCACTACATCCCTTATAGACGACATCTTGACCAATGTC